>JARBHB010000099.1:0-25407 GCA_029891345.1 Dryococelus australis | reverse complement strand
ATGATAACAACAGTTCAATTCAGCTATATAGGACACATGTATCTCAATTGTCGTTCTGGATGTATTTATTACAAAACTTTTGAGTGTATGCCTACACTTCAATACTTCTAAGAAGTACGCATGTAACTAATTGTCCTTACAAGAATGTAATAACTACGATTTGCTTAAGAATGATAACAACAGTTCAATTCAGCTATATAGAACACATGTATCTCAATTGTCGATTTTGGATGTATTTATTACAAAACTTTTGAGTGGTATGCCTACACTTCAATACTTCTAAGAAGTACGCATGTAACTAATTGTCCTTACAAGAATGTAATAACTACGATTTCTTAAGAATGATAACAACAGTTCAATTCAGCTATATAGGACACATGTATCTCATTTGTCGTTTTTGGGATATATTTATTACAAAACTTTTGAGTGGTATGCCTACACTTCAATACTTCTAAGAAGTACGCATGTAACTAATTGTCCTTACAAGAATGTAATAACTACGATTTGCTTAAGAATGATTAACAACAGTTCAATTCAGCCTATAGGACACATGTATCTCATTTGTCGATTCTGGGATGAATTTATACAAAACTTTTGAGTGTATGCCTACACTTCAATACTTCTAAGAAGTACGCATGTAACTAATTGTCCTTACAAGAATGTAAAAACTACGATTTGCTTAAGAATGTAACAACATTTCAATTCAGCTTATAGAACACATGTATCTCATTTGTCGTTTTTGGGATATATTATTTACAAAACTTTTGAGTGGTATGCCTACACTTCAATACTTCTAAGAAGAACGCATGTAACTAATTGTCGTTACAAGAATGTAATAACTACGATTTGCTTAAGAATGATAACAACAGTTCAATTCAGCTAATAGGACACATGTATCTCATTTGTCGTTTTGGGATATATTTATATACAAAACTTTTGAGTGGTATGCCTACACTTCAATACTTCTAAGAAGTACGATGTACAATAATTGCTTACAAGAATGTAATAACTACGATTTGCTTAAAAGATACAACAGTTCATTCAGCTATATAGGACACATGTATCTCAATTGTCGATTTCGGGATATATTTATTACAAAACTTTTGAGTGGTAATGCCTACACTTCAATACTTCTAAGAAGTACGCATGTAACTAATTGCCTTACAAGAATGTAATAACTACGATTTTGCTTAAGAATGATAACAAATTCAATTCAGCTATATAGGACACATGTATCTAAATTGTCGATTCTGGGTGTATTTATAACAAAACTTTGAGTGGAATTGCTACACTTCAATACTTCTAAGAAGAACGCATGAACTAATTGTTTACAAGAATGTAATAACTACGATTTGCTTAAGAATGATGACAACCGTTCAATTCACTGAATAGAACACATGTATCTCATTATCGTTTTTGGATATATTTTACAAACTTTTAGTGGTATCATATACTACTTCTAAGAAGAATGCATGTAACTAATTGTCCTTACCAAATGTAATAACTACGATTTACTTAAGAATGATAACAACAGTTCAATTCAGCTATATAGGACACATGTATACTCAATTGTCGTTTTGGGATGTATTTATTAAAAAACTTTTGAGTGGTATGCCTACACTTCAATATCAAATCAACATATATTTCTTAGATATACATCTAATATAAATTTTATGACATACTCTTCGTTGAATATAATTAGTTGTATATACTTAAGACAGTAATTTAGATAATAACATTTAGATATACAAATATACTAATGACAATTCATTGTGATTTAAACTTATGTACTATATATAGAGACAAATGTCTACAATTATACTCATTGTAGAAGTAATCATATTCATTATATGTTGGTATTTTAACTTGGATCTACATATATTTAAAGTGATATGTTAATAATCGTTCTAGAGATATTATTATTAGTATATTCGTGGTATATAACTTAGTGTATCACTAGAGTACGTATTGTTCGTGACAATTGTAAATGCATTATAAAGTTTGCTTGTTTTTTTTTGTTTTTTGTTTTTATTAAAGATTGTATTATTTATTTTGTGTGGTTTTAATTGGTATTTATATGTTTAGATGATTTTTATTATTCTCTGATGTCTATTGTTTGATATTTAATTGATTTTTTATCTTTTTACAATAACGTTAAGTAAATCATCAATGACATATATGCTTGATTATTATAAACTTAGTGTAGCACACTTACTTAAAAGAACTTCTTACAATGATCTTTCTAATGAAACAGTATCATATATCAACATTTTTTTATAACTTGGATACTTTCAAGGTCTGACATTCTAAATTACATTTAAGAATAAATCATTAGAAGTATCATTTTTTGATTTAAAGTATCCTTAATAAAGTAATTGATTTACGTTTAAAACTTGGATCTCATTCTTAAATATATAATACTAAGAATGAATCCGTTAATCTTTCTTAGACAATATATGCGTGGTATTAAAACTTGAGTGTACTAACTAATATAAATGTATATTCTAAGATTAACCATTTAGAGAATCATATAATATATTGTCTTGATTATTAAATAATTGAGTATGCTAAAATATTAGAAAAACATGAACCTTTGTTTCAAATGTACACTTAAAATAATAAAGAATGCTAAAATTAATATCTTTGTTAATTCAATTATGATCTCATAACATCTTTAAGTCATGAATATTGCTATGTTATAATTTATGATTTATTAAATGATAATAAAAACTTCAATACTTAAAGATCATTCTTGATATTTACAATTGAGTAGCTAACTATATCAAGACATGTATATTGTCTACAATGAATAGATTTCTGAATATAACATCATCCTAAACATGTTCATTTTGTATTATTAAACTTGATGATACACCATATTAATACAGAATTCTAATGTATAATCTTGCTAGAATCAACATACTACAGTATCATTTGCTTTGGTATTAACTTTGAGGGTGCTCACTCATACTTAAGAAGCGAAATTCTACAGATATAACATTTTAGAACTCACATACATCGTTTAAACATTCTAAGTTTTATTTACAACTTTGATATGCTATCACTCTAAACTGTACTAAGTCTTACAAGATGATAACACATTGTGAATGTACATTCATCTAAGACATCTATTCTTGTAATCATTGTGGATGTCACTCACTTAAACATACATGTCTAGATATTTGCAATATAATATCTTAACTTATTTTGATGTTATAAACTATAGTTCAATTTAAGTACGAGTATATTTCAATGATACTTTAGAACAATCATTCATTATAATTTGTGATTTATAATTGACTACTATACTTTAAAGAATAACTAATCTTAAAGTAAATATTGTAAGAGACACGTTCATGTTGATGTTTTTCTTTTTATTTCAATTGATGGTATGCTACACTCAATACTTTAAGACCATGTACTAATTTCTACAGATTAATATCGATTCTAAGAAGATAACAACATTCAATTCATTGCACTATTCATGTCGTTTGGTATTTATTAAAATTTGAGTGATACACTCATACTCTAAGAACCATAATAATGTTCAGAATGTATACATTCTTAGATATAAACAGTCATTCACTTTAGCCATTACTCATTGTCTTGGATATACAATTGAGTGGTATGCTACACTTCAATCTAAGAGAGTATATTCCTACAAAAGTAATAACTGATTTCTAGAATGTACAATCATATATATACACTATCTATTGTCGTTTGGATATTTTTACAAAATTTGGTGATGCTACACTCAATATCTAAGAGACGATGTAATAATGTCCTACAGAATTATATACGTTGCTTAAGAATATACAACATCAGTATATAGGAGACATTGTTATAATTGTGATTTCTGGAGAATATTAATATAACTTTGAGTGATAGACTTATCATTCAATACTAGGGTAATGAATAATGTTCAGATGTATAACATTTTAAGAATGAGACAATAATCCAAGACACATATCATGCGTTGGTTTATACAAAATTTGTATGCTAATAATTCAAACATGTATATTTACGAATGTAATACATTGTAGAATGATAACAGTTCATCATTAGAATTATATGTTTGATATTTAAAATTGGTGTATCTAATCATTCTAAAGTGGTACTAATTTACAGATTAACTGATTTTAAGAATGACAACGTTATTAGCTATGACACTGTACATTCTTTGATATTATACAACTTATGTTGTACTATCTAAGTATGTAACATGTCTACAAAATGAATAACTATTGTAAGAATACAAAGTTCATTCGCTATATAGACAAGTTCTCATTGGTTTGGGTATTATTAAATTGAGTGGTATGCACATCATACTCAAGAAGGCATGTAATTGTCCTACAGAGTATAACTCATTGCTTAAGAATGATAACGTCAATTCACTATAGACACATATCTATTTGTTGGTTTTACAATTGATTCTACACTTCATATCAAAGACATACTAATCTAAAGTAACTCGTTCTAAATGACAAGTCATCTATACAGATATTGGTTTTGATATTTATTAAAACTTGTTGCTCACTTCATATTTAGAACAGTCTATGTCTACAATGTATACACATTCTAAGATGATAACAGTAATTCAGCTTATAGCAAGATTCATTCTTGATATTATACAACTTTGGTGTACTACTTCAAACTTAGATACCATGTACTTTGTCTTACAATTATATAATTTTAGATGACACAGTCAATCGTAGACAGTATTCATGTCTTGGATATTTATACATTTGGTGTAGCCACTTCAACTCTAAATACGATGACTATGCTACAATGATACTGATTTAAGATGATACACAATCGCAATACAAGTATCCATTCGTTTGATATTAAAACTAGAGCTACACTTCAATTAAACTGAACTAATTTTCAAGATAATAATCATTCTTAAATATAACGTCATCGCTAAGACCAGTATCCATTTTTGATAATTACAAAACTTGAGGTAGCCACATCAATTCTAGAGAGTGTAACATGCTACAGATGTATAACGATTTGCTTAAGATGACAACGTATTACTTATAGAATTATTCATGGTTTGGATTTTTTTACAAACTTTGAGGTTGTACACTTTATTAAAATAAATTGCTTACAGAATTAATCTTGTAGAATGAAATCAATTCGCTTATAACAGACTCATTGTCGTTTGATTTATACAAATTTGATGGTTGCTACACTCAATATCTAGAGACGCTGAATAATGTCTTAGAATGTATACTACTTAAATAAAGTATTCACTATAACAGTATTCATGTCGTTGATTATTATCAACTTGGTGTATCTACACTCAACTCTAAAAGTACGCTGTAACTAATGTCTTACAGATGTATAACGATTGCTTAGAATATACAATCATCACTATTAACCTTACTCATTGGTTGGTGATTTATACAACTTGTGATGCCTAACTAATACTTCTAAGAAGACCATGTATAATTGTCTTACAAGATGTAATAACTAATTGTTAAAAATAAACGTTCATTCACTTATAGAACATGTACTCATTCGTTGGAGTTATAAATTGAGTGTGCTACATCAATCTTCTAAGAGTACCATGTAACATGTCCTAAGATGTAAAACTTTTGAAGATACACATTCAATTCGCTTATGCACATGTATATTTTTTGATTTTATACAACTTGAGTGTCTACATTCAATATCAAGAACCAGTATAATTCTCAATAATAAATTTGTAGAATATACGTCATACTTAGCAGTATCCATGCATTATATTTAACAACTTGTTATGCTAATATCTTCAAGACATACATTCTTACAAATATAATATTCTTAGAAACAACGTTATCATATGCAATTCTATGTCTTTGGATATTATACAAAATTGAGATCTAACTCATATTAAGACAGACTAATTGTTACAAAATTATAAGTTTAAGAAACAGTAATCAGCTTATAGACATGTATCTATGCGTTTGGTATATTTAAAAATTTGAGGTATGCTCACTTCAATATTCTAGAAGTATTAACATTGCTTACAAAATGAATAACAATTTCTAAGTAAACGTTCATTCAGCTATAACACATTATCCATGTGTTTGGATATTTATACAAAATTGAGTGTATGCCTACACTCAATTCTAAAGCATAACATGCTCAAAATGTAACTACATTGTAAATAAAATTCAATCAGTAATAACAATGTATCATGTCGTTTGATTTATACAAACTTGAGGTGTACACTAATCTCTAGAGACATGAACAAGTTACAATTATACTACTTCTAAATACAATCATTCACTATAACACATGTATCATTTTTGGGATTATTTACAACTTTATGGTCTACACTTCATACTTAGAAGAGCATGTAACTAATGTCCTTACAGATGTAATAACTAGTTCTAAGAAGATAACAAGTTCATTCTTATACACATATCTCATGTCGTTTGATTATTTAAAACTTTTAGTGTATCACACTTCATACTTTAAGTACTTAACTATGCTACAGAATGTAATAATACGATTGCTTAAGATGATAACAATTCAATTCACTATTAGACCATTATCTCATTGTTCGGATGATTTACAACTTAGTGGTATGCTACACCAATCTCTAAGAATACAGTAACTAATTGTCTACAGATAATAATACATTTGTTAAGAATGATAAACTTCATAGCTATAGGACACAGTATCTCATTGTCATTGGATGATTATACAAACTTGAGTGTATGCACACTTCATACTTCTAAGACGCAGTAACTATGTCTTAAATGAAATACGATTCTAAGAATGAACAACATTATACTATAGAACAGTACTCATTTGTTTTTGGATTTTATTACAAACTTTTGTGTATGCCTAACTTCAATACTCTAGAAACGATTACAATGTCTAAGAATGTATACTAATTGCTAAGAATGAAACAACATTCATTCAGCTTATAGCACATGTATCTCATTGTCGTTCGGATTTATACAAATTTGAGTGTATGCTACACTCATACTTCTAGAGACGCATGTAACAATCTTACCAGAATGTATAACTACGATTTCTTAAATGATAAAGTCATTCAGCTATATAGAACTATTCAGTTTGTTATACAATTGTTGTAATTATACTTAGTGGATGACATCTTCAAATAATACTAATCTTAAATAAATATTCTAAATAGACAATCATTTGAATTTAATTGTGATTACTATTGAAGAGATATACTTAAAGAAAACATTTTAAGTTAAACTATGAATTATCATTTTGATATAAAATTATTTGATTATTTAAATAGATATTAAAATAATGATTATTAATAATTAACTATGAATATATTATATTAAAATTATTCTATATTTAATGATGATACTTATAAGAAAATTGTAATTAATTAATATTTGTAATATACTTATATATAAAACTTTTGTTGTAATATACTAAAATGTATAATCTAAAAAATTAATTCTTAGAATGTAACGTTATAATAACAATTTCTTTGATATTACTTTTGTATTACACTTATGATCATATATTGAAATACTCGATGTATAACATTATAAATAATATATTCTTGTTTTTTAAATTTGGTAGCTACATCATTCAAGAGTGTAATATTTTCAGAATGTAAATACTTTAATGACACTTCATCGTAAGAATGTATTATTGTTGTTTATACAAAATTTAGTTGCTAATTCATTCTAAGATCATGTATATCTAAAATGTAAAAATTTAAATATAAAATCTAATAGAATCTATTGTTGATTTTAAATTTATGTAACTTAAATTAAGCATGTAATTTACAATATATCATTTTAATAAAAATTATATATCATTCTTTGTTTAATTTTAAACTATATTACAATTAAATTCAATATTACAATTAAATAATATAATACCAGTTATTTTCTTTATATATATTTTACTTTAGAGTCTAATTCAATATTTAGAAATCATTAAATTTTTAATATAACTTTTTATAATTAAACTCATTCTAAAGAAATATTGTATTTAAATTATTCTTAGATGACCATTATTGGATATATTGTGAGATAATAATTCTAGAATACTTATTCTAGAAAATTTAGATTAAATAACTTAGACTATCATTCTGATATTAAATGTACAATAATATTATAAGTATAATCTTCAGATAACACATTAATTAATATGAACTGTTTATTCATTAAAATATAAATTTTTATTAAAATTATAGAGTACAATTGCTTAAATACATTTTGAATATATCAATTGTTACATTACTTAGTAGATTATAAATGTATATACTCTAATATTAATAGTTAAAAGTATTCATGAAGTATATCTTTGATTATTCATTGTTTAAAAAAATAGTCCTAATAATATTCATTCATAACAGTTCATTAATAGACATTAATTCTTATTATAAAACTTTTTTTTATTTAATTATTTAAAATGATAATAATAAGATATTTATGTCTTATTAAATGTTCTCATATTAAATATATCTTAATTAATTTAATTAATAATAATTTTTTAATTATAATATTATATATTATGATTGTAATATATAATTAATCTAATGAATTTTTATATCATATTCTATTAATCATTATGTCAATATTAATACATCATTGTTATTATATAATAAACTTATTATATTAAACTTAAATTTTAAATATGTCTTAAAAAATATCAAAATTATGAGATTTTTTTACAATAGAGACAACATGTATATTAGATAAAATAATATACTTATAATACAAGATTATTTATCAATTTATTTATCAATAACTATTCTAATTCAATTATATCTCAAAATAACATTCTTATATTAAATTATAAACTAAAGATATAATAAATTTTTAAAACACATGAATATATCGTTTATATAAATTATATCTAATTAAGTATTCAATTCTAATTAATAAATAAGCTTTATTATTATTTTTACAATAATCATAAGTAAATTTAAAATTATTAAATCTTTTGATTATTGATGATTAAATTAGTAATATCTAAGAGTAATTATAATGAAAATTTAATACATCATAAATTATTTATTATTTAAACTAGTGCTAAATAATCGATTAATTCAATATCTTAATTGTTTTAACAATTTGTAATTAAGAGATTTAAAAAACATTGTAAGAAATTATAATATCTTTATATAAATTATGTTAATTAAATAATTTTATAATGAAATCACAATAGTGTAATAATTTAAACATATCTATATAATATTTAATTTTAATACATATCTAGAGATTTTGATAATAATATTACTATCATTTATTACTTTAATATTAGAATATTAGATATATTTGATAAACTTGATGATATTGTTGAAATTAATTTGCATTAACTATAGAAATTTGTTTGTTATTAAAAGTATCATTAACATAATTTATTATATTGTACAATAAGGAATCTTTATTTATATTCATAATTAAGTTTTAAATTATTCTAACAATATAGATGATATATTACGTATAATTAGTACATTAATAATATCAGATTATTTAAAAGTTATCTTAATAAGTTATATTTAAATAGATACATTCTTAAAATATTAAAATTCATTTAGATATTTATACTACTTTTTGATATATTATAATATCATCTTAAATAAATTCAAGTATAAATTATTTTATATAATTGTTATAAATGTGTACTATTAAATGTAATACATTGTAAATTAAAATTATTAATTTATTCTTTTTAATTTAATTAGAAGTATATTAAAAAATTTTTTAAAACTAAAAACATTCTATTTTAATTTAATTAGTATCTAACAATCATTATTTAAAAATCATTCATAAATGTGAATATCATTATAATTAAATAGTTCTATCAATTCTATGTATAAATTGTCTATTATAGAGTCATAAAATTATATATAACTTTAAAAACATTTTGTTTAACTTAGAGCATAATTAAGATAATTAAAAATTTTAAAACTATTTCTTTTTTAATTATACTTTCTAATATAAATCTTACATTAAATTAGATAAAATAATATAAGTATTGTTATATATAATTGTAGCTACTATTCAATATAATTCTAAAAGAAACATTAAGAAATCATATGACATTTTTTGATTTATAAACTGTACCTCATAATATAATGAAAAAATATATGATAATGCTATTATTAAATTATTCAGATTTTATTTGGTATTTACTGTAATAAATAATAATATGAAAAAAATTGATACATATGTTTAATTTATTTGTTATAATTAAGTCTAAACAATATATATTAAGTTAATTGTATTTCATTTATTTATTATATATCTAAACAGACATGTAATTACATTTAAATATAAAATTTGTATATACTTTAATAAGACTTTGTAATATTCAATTCAACAGAATGAAAAATAATTGTAAGA
Source organism: Dryococelus australis (assembly GCA_029891345.1). NCBI lineage: Eukaryota > Metazoa > Arthropoda > Insecta > Phasmatodea > Phasmatidae > Dryococelus > Dryococelus australis. Next base: position 15,067 of record JARBHB010000099.1, on the reverse strand, counting down.
ATGAAATATCAATTCACTTATGAACAGTATTCAATTTATTCGGATGTATTTATTACAAAACTTTGAAGTGTAATGCCACACTTGAATACTTTAAGAAGTACATGTAAATAATGTGCTTACAAGAATGCAATAAACATTTCTTAAAATGATGATACAGTCATTCATAATAGAAACAGTACTTTTTGATGTTTTGGGATATATTTATTAAATACTTTGATGAATCTAACTTCAATTTCAAGAATAATGATAACTAATTGTCCTTCCAGAATGTAATAACTAAGATTTTAATGATAACAAATTCATGAGTATATAGACTATACTCATGTTGTTTTAATATTTTTCAAAATTTTGATTTAGCCTAACATTATTAAGAAGTACAATTAATAGTTTAAAATATTAATACGTATTGTTTATAAAATATTATAAAAAAAGTTCATTCAGCATATATGGACAAATTAATTGTCGATTTGGGATGATATATACAAATCATTTTGGTTGGGAACCTTATATTAATCTTCTAAAAGTATGCATAAATTAATTACATCAATATTAATATCTACATTTCTTAAGAATAAAATTCAAATCAGCTATATGGTACAGTATCCATTTGTATTTTGATAATTTATTCAATACTTTTGAGTTGTAATGCCTATTTTAATTCTAAAATACGCATGTAACAATAGTTCTTACAATTTTAATACATGATGTTATGAATGATGACAAATCAATTCACCATTAGAACACATAATCCATTTATTCTGGGATGTATTTGTTCAAAACTTTTGAGTTATCTTCACATTATATTCTAAGTAAAGAATACTACCATGAATAATTGTAATTCATGAAGTATAACTTCGATTATAAAAATGATGACAAGTACCTATACAGTATATAGAATAATGTATCTCATTTCTTTTGATATAATTCATCAGAAACTTTGAAGTGGATGCTAATAATCTTTAAAAGTACGCTTGTAACTAATTTTACCAATGTAAAATAGTTTGTTAAGAATGAGACAAATATCATTACCTATATAGAACACTTGTTTCTCAATAGTCATTCTGTATTTAATTACAAACTTTTGAGTGGTATCTACAACTTAATACTTCTAAAAGTACCATGTAAATAATTGTCTTAAAATTGCAATAACTACGATTTGCTTAAGAATGATATAACATTCAATTCAGCAATAGAAACAGTATCTTTTTCGTTTTTGGATATTTATTACAAAACGTTTGAGTGGATGCCAACTTTAATACTTCTAAAGAAATGTAACTAATGTCCTTACCAGAATGTAATAATAAGATTTATTAAGTATAACAGTTCAATTAGCTATATGAACATGTTTAATTTTCTTTTTGGATTATTACTAAAAACTTTGAGAGTACTTCAATATTCTAAGAATTCATGTAACTAATTGTCTTAATAATGTAATAATCGATTTGTTACAATTAAACACATTCATTAGTTTAGAAACATGTATCTACTTTTTGTTTTTGATAATTTTTTTAAAAATTTAATTAATGCTAACTACAAATTCTAATAAGAACTGGATTAATTTTCATCTGAATGTAATAACTACATTTACTTAAGAATGATACAACAGTTCAATTCAGCTTTAAACAATTATTCTTTTGTCGTTTGGAAAATTTTTTTATTACAAAATTTTGAAGTATCCCACATTTCAATACTTTAAAAAAAATGTAACAATTGTCCTTCCGAATGTAAAAAACTCGTTTCAAAAAATGATAAAACCAGTTCAATTCATTTAAAAGGGGAACATGTATTCATTTTCTTTTTTGGGGTTTTTTTATAAAAACTTTTATAAAAAGAACACTTCAATTTTTCAAGAAGTTCCATAAAACTAATTTTTAAAAAAAGTAATAACTCGATTTGTTTAAGAATATGACAACAGTTCAATTCAGTAATGGACACAGTACCCAATTTGTCGTTTTTGGGGATATATTAAAAAAAATTTTTTTGAGGGTATCCCTCCCTTAAAACTTTAAGAAGTAGATGAATTTTTGCCCTTACAAAATGTAAAATGTTTGCTTTAAAAATGATAAAAAGCAATTCCTAATAGAACCATTATCTCATTTTGTTTTTGGGATTATTTTACAAAATTTTGAGTGGTATCCCTTTCACTTCAAAAAATTCTAAAAGAAGCTGAAAAATTTGTCCTTACAAGAAGAAATAACAAATTTTGCTTAAAAGGGTAAAAATTCTTCAGCTAATGGGAAACAAGTATCTCTTTGTCTTTTTGGGATTTTTATTAAAAAAATTTTGGGGTATCCCACATTAAAATTTTCTAAAAGTTACATTAACTAATTGCCCAAAAAGAATGTAATAACAACGATTTTTTAAAAAAATTTGAAATTCAATTAATATTGGACCCAGTATTCATTTGCGATTTGGGAATATTTTTAAAAAATTTTGAGTGGTACCTAACTTCAATATTCTAAAAGTCGTGAAAATAATGTTTTTAAAAGAATGTAATAATACGTTTTTTAAAGAAGATAAAAATTCTTTTCACCTATAAAACTTTTTCTAAATTTGATTGGGTGAATTTAATTACAAATTTTTGAGTGGTTTCCCTAAATTAATACTTCTAAAAGTAGCTGAAAATTAATTTTTTTTTCAAGAATGTAATAACTACATTTTTTAAAGAATGTTAAAACGTAAATTCAGCTATAAAAAACATTATTATTTGTCGTTGGGATTTTTTTTTACAAATTTTTGGTGTTTTCCTTAATTTAATACTTTAAAAAGCCCTTTTAACTAATTGTTTTAAAAATTGTAAAAACGTTTGCAAAAATGATAACAACATTAATTCCTTATAGGGACTGTACTCATTGTTTTTTGGGTTTTTTTAAAAAATTTTTGAGGGTTCCTCACTTCAATATTTCTAAGAAGTACGCAGTAACTATTTCTTTAAAAGAATGTAATTTCAAATTTGTTTAAAGAATATAAAACGTTCTTCACTTATGGGACACAGTATTCATGTCATTCTGGGATTTTTAATCAAAACTTTTGAGTTAGTCATTCAAATTTTAAAAAGAACGCATGTAATAATTGCCTTACAAAAATTTAAAAACTACGTTTTTCTTAAGAATAAAAACATTTAAATTTCACTTATAAAAACACATTATCTCATTGTCTTTTTTTGGTTTATTTATTACAAAATTTTTTGAGTGGTAGCCTAACTTAAAACTCAAGAGCGAAGTAACAAATTTGTTTTTACAAAAAATTAATAACTACGTTTTTTAAAGAATTTGACAAAAAGCAATTCAGTAATAAAACATTTTTCTTTTGTCGTTTTTGGGGATTATTTTTACAAAATTTTTGGGTGGATCCCTACACTTCAAAACTTCTAGAAGTTGTGTAAAAATTTTGTCCACCAGAATAAAATAACTCGATTTGCTTAAGAAATTTTAAAAGTTACACTTATAACCAGTTTTCAATTGTTTTTTGGTATTTTTTTATTAAAAACTTTTGGTGGTTGCCTAACTTCAATTTCTAAAAGACGTGTAAAAATTTTCCTTACAGAATAAATAACAAATTTTTGCTTAAGAATGAAAACATTAATTCAGTTAAATGGGGCCAAAATGTTCTTTTTTGTCGTTTTTGGGATGATTTATTAAAAAACTTTTGGTGGATCCCTACACTTCAATATTCAAAAGTACGCATGTAACTAATTGTTTACAAAAATGAAATACAGATTTGTTAGAATGAAACAAAGTTCAATCATTTAAAAGGGAAAAAATGTATTCATTTGTCGTTTTTGGGAATTTTTAAACAAATTTTTAAAGGGGTACCACATTTCAATATTCTAAGAAACGCTTAACTTTTTTTCCCTTAAAAAAGAAAAAACTACGTTTTCTTAAAAATGAAAAAATTTTAAAATAAAATATGGGACACATGACTCTTTTGGTTTTATTATTTTTTTAAAAACTTTTGGTGGTTCCTTCATTCATATTCTAAAGAAGTCGATGTACAATTGTTTTTACAGAATGAAATAAAAATTTCTTAAAATGATAAAAAAATTTCTTCGCTTTTAGCAAGTTCTCTTTTGTCGTTTTGGATTTTTAAATAAAAAACTTTTGAGGGTATCCTCCCTTTAATTACTAAGAAGACGCAGAACCTAATTTCCTTAAGAATGTAATAACTACAAATTTCTTAGAAATAAAAACACTTTAATTCACTTATGGGGCCAAATTTAAATTTGGTCGTTTGGAGATTTTTAAAAATTTTTTGAGGGGTTGCCTACATTCAAATATTTAAGAATTCCAGAACTAATTTCTTTAAAAGAATGTAAAACTAGATTTTTTAAAAGAAAATAAAACAGCTTTTTATATATAAAACCGTATCTAAATTGCGTTTTTGGGTTTTTTTTTAAAAAATTTTGAGTTATCCCCTAACTTCAATACTTCTAAAAAGAAGCATGTAATTAATGCCTTTCAAGAATGTAAAAATTTCGTTTGTTTTAAAGAATGTAACAAAATTAAAATTTAGCTTATGGGAACACAGTATTCTTTGTCTTTTTGGGATTTTTTCAAACTTTTGGTGTATCCTACACTTAAAAATTTTCTAAGAAGTACGCATTTAACTAATATTTACAGAAGTAATAACTACAAATTTGTTTAAAATGATGACAATTTTTCACTATTAGAACACATGTATTTAAAAGCGTCGGGGATTTTTTAATTAAAAAATTTTGGTTGGTTTCCTCATTAATATTTTAAGAAGACGCATTAATAATTTTCCTTACAAAAATTTAATAATACAATTTTTTAAGAATGAAAACAAAGTTCATTAGCTATAGGAAATTTTTTCCATTGTCTTTTTGGGAAATTTAAAAAAACTTTTGATTTGTTCCACACTTTAATACTTCTAAATACCTGAAAACAAATTGTCCTTACAAAAATGTAAAACTAGATTTTAAGAATGATAAACAGTTAAATTTCACTATAAGGACACTGTATTAAAATTGTCGTTCGGGATTATTATTACAAAATTTTTGAGGGGTATGTACATTCATACTTCTAGAAGAGATGTAACTAATGCCTTACAAAATGTAATAACTCGATTTGTTTAAAGAATATAACAACGTTAAATTCAGTTATGGGGACACAATTCATTTGTTTTTTTTTGGGATATATTTATTAAAAAACTTTTGGTGGTTGAAAACCTTAAATCCCTTTAAGATTACATGAAATATTGTTTTTACAAGAATGTAAAAAATGATTTGCTTAAGAATAAAAAAAAAACCATTTTCAATTCACTTAGGGGAAACTTTTTCCCCAATTGTTTTTTTTTGGGGGTTTTTTAATAAAAATTTTGGGGGTAGCCTACACTTAATACTCTAAGAAGTCCCTTAACTAATTGTTTTAAAAAAGTAATAACTCGTTTTTTAAAGAAGATACAACGTTCTTTTCAGCTAATAGAAACAAGTACTCATTTGCGTTTTTGGTATATTTTTTAAAAAATTTTTGGGGGGTTATCCCTCACTTCAATCTTCTAAAAAAGAGAAGAACTAATGTCCTTACAAAAATGTAAAAAAACAAATTGCTTAAATATACAAAGTTCAATCAGTTTAAATCCCGGTATTCATTGTCGTTTGGGGATTTTTTAAATAAAATTTGAGGGGTAGCCCCCTTTCAAAATTTTAAGAAGTACGCTGTAACTAATTGTTTTACAAAAAATTAATTAAAACCATTTTTTAAAGAATATAACAAAGTCTTTCGTTTAAAGGGGCACATGATCCTTTTTGTCGTTCGGGATAAAATTTAATAAAAATTTTGGTGGTATGCCTCACTTCAATATTCAAAAAGACGCATGTAACTAATTGTCTTACAAAAATGTAAAAATTTACGATTTATAAAAAATGATACAACATTCTTTTCAGCTTTAAAAACACTGTTTTCTTTTTCTTTTTTTGGAATATTTTTTATTCAAACCTTTAGGGTATCCCTACACTTAATACTCAAAAGTACGATGTAACAAATTCTTAAAAAGAATGTAAAAATACGATTAAAAAAGAAGGGAAAAAACAGTTCTTTTCAGCTAAAAAAAACAAAATTATCTCATTTTGCCCTTTTTTTGGGTTAATTTTTTTCAAATTTTTTTTGGGAGTCATTAAATTTCTAAGAAGTACCTTTAACAAATTGTTTACAAAATGAAATAATTTCGATTTGCTTAAGAATAGACAACTTTTTAATTCAGAATTTTAAACAATTTCTAATTGTCTTTTTGGGGATTTTTTTTAAAAATTTTTTGGTGGTATTACACTTCAATATTCAAAGAATAAGGAAAAAATTTGTTCAAAGAATGTAATAATTTCATTTGCTTAAGAATGATAACAACGTTAAATTCAGCTTAAAAAATGATCTCATTTGTGTTTTTGGGTATATTTTTCCCAAAACTTTTGAGGGGTAGCCTACCTTCAAAAATTCAAAAAAGAACGCTAATAATTGCTTACAAAAATTAAATAATAGTTCTTAAAAGTAAAAAATTTAATTCAGCTTTATAAACACATGATCTAAAATTTGTGTTCTGGGATTTTTTATTCAAAATTTTGAGTGGTAATCCTACACTTAAATATTTTAAAAAAAGTACGCTTGAATAAAGCCCTTACAAAAAGAAATAACACGATTTGCTTAAAAATAGACAAATAAATTCATATTAACACAGTATTCATTTGCTTTTTTGGGATTATTTTTTAAAAAATTTTTGATGGTTTTCCTACACTTAATATTTAAAAGAGCATGTAAAAATTGTCCTTACAAAATGTAATACTACGTTTTTGTTAAAAAAACCGTTTCAATTCACCTAAAAAGGACACTTTACTCTTTTGTGTTTGGGTTTTTAAAATAAAAAACTTTTGAGTGGTATGCCAAAACCTTCAATTTTAAAGAAGTAGCATTTAATAATTGCCTTAAAGAATTTTAAAAACAACTTTTTCTTAAAAATGTAACAACTTTTCTTTTCAGTATAGGGGACAAAAGTTCTCTTTTTGTTTGTTTTTTTGGGATTTTTATTCAAAACTTTGAGTGGTATGCCTACATTAAAAATTCTTTTAAGAAAAAACCCTGTCAATTTGCCTTACAAAATGAAATTTTTTTCTTTTAATTTAAAAAAATGAGAAACTTAAAAACCTAAGGGGCCAAAGTACTATTTTCGTTTTTTTGGGTAAAATTAAAACAAAACTTTTTAGTTTGGCCCTTAATTTTCAAATCTTAAAAAAAACGATGTACTAATTCCCTTACAAGAAGAATAAATAATTTTCTTAAAGATCAATTAAATCCCATAAAACCTTTTCTCACCCCCCTTTTTTTTTTCAAACCCCCCCCCCCCCCCCAAAATCCCCCCTTTTTTTTCCCCCCCCAAAAAACAACCCAAAAAAAGGCCCCCCCCCCCCTTCCCCCCCCCCCCCCTTCCCCCCAAACCAAAAACCCCCTTTTTTTTTTCCCCTTTTTTCCCCCAAAAAAAAACCCCCCACCCCAAAAAATTAAAAAACCCCCCCAAAAAAAACCCCCTTCCGCTTTCCCCCCCAAACCATTTGTCTTTTTGGGATATTTTTTTAAAAAAAATTTTTTGAGGGTATCCCTACACAATAATTTTAAGAAGAAACCATGAAAAATTTGTTTACAAAATTTTATAACTTTTTTTAAGAAAAATGAAAACAGTTCTTTTCAGCTAAAATAAACCATGTATCTAATTTGTTTTTTGGGATTATTTTTTACAAAAATTTTGAGTGGTATCCTACACCAATATTTAGAAGAGTGTAAAAATTTGTCCTTAAAAAAAATGAAAAAATGTTTTCTTAAAATGATAACAAAAGTTAAATTCAGATAAAAAAAAAATTTTCCCTCTTTGGTGTTTTGGGGATTATTTTTACAAAATTTTTTGGTGGTAGCCCCTTTCATAATCTAAAAGAAATAAAACAAATTTGCCTTACAGAATGTAAAAAACTACGATTTTTTTAAAATGAAAAAAAATTAAATTTTCAGCTAATGGGACAATGTATTAAAATTTTGTTTAAATTTTTTTATTACAAAAATTTTGAGTGGTATGCCACATTAAATTTCTTTTAAAAGTAGCATTAACTAATGTTTTTTAAAAAAGAATTAATAATACTTTTGCTTAAAAAATAAAAAAGTCAATCATTTGGGACAAGTATTCAATTGTTATTCTGGGATGTATTTTTAAAAAAAATTTGAGTGGTATCCACATTCAAATCTTCTAAAAGAGCAGAACAAATTTGTTTTAAAAAAAGAAAAAATACGATTTTTTAAGAATGTAAAAACAGTTTTTTTTTAGCTTATGGGAAATTTCTCATTTGGTTTTTGGTTAATTTTTTACAAATTTTTGGTTATCCTACACTTCAATAACAAAGAAACGCATTAAAAATTGGTTTTAAAGAAGTATAACACTTTTGTTAAAATGATAACAAAATTCAATTCGCTTTTGGGCACATGTTTTCCATTGGGGGGGATATATTTATTAAAAATTTTTGAGGGGGAATTTTTACACTTCAATACTTCTAAGAAGAACGAATGTAACTAATTGGGGGGGGGGGGGGGGGGGGGGGGGGGGGGGGGGGGGGGGGGGGGGGGGGGGGGGGGGGGGGGGGGGGGGGGGGGGGGGGGGGGGGGGGGGGGGGGGGGGGGGGGGGGGGGGGGGGGGGGGGGGGGGGGGGGGGGGGGGGGGGGGGGGGGGGGGGGGGGGGGGGGGGGGGGGTGTCTTACAAGATTAATAACAGTTTCTTAAGAAGATACGTTCAATTCAGCTAATAGACACAGTATCTCTTGTCGTTTGGGATTTATCAAACTTTGGTGTATGCACACTTAACTCTAAGAGAGCATGTAACTATGTTTACAGATGTAATACTGATTTCTTAAAGTAACAATTATTCAGCTATAAGACACAGATCATTTGTCGGGGATTATTATAATTGATGTCACTTAATATTCAAGAAGACATGTAACTAATTGTCTTACAATTATAACTCGATTTGCTAAGAATGATAAAACGTAATCAGTAATAGACACATGATCTATTGTGTTGGGATAATTTAAAAACTTTTAGTGATGCTACATAAACTTCTAAGAACCTTAATAATTGTTTAGAATGAATAACTCTTTAGAATGATACACAATCCCTATATAGAATATTCATTTGGTTATATATTAAGAAACTTTGAGTAGCTACATTCAATACTCTAAGAAGCATGTAACTAATCTACAGAATGAATACTACGATTTCTTAATTACAACATCAACAGTAATGACACATGTTTCATTGTCGTTTTTGGTATATATTACAAATTTTGAGTGATGCTACTTCAAATTAAGAACGCTGTATAATGTTTACATGTATAACTCGTTTTTAAGAAGAGCAAAGCAATTCATATAAACACATATTCATTGTCGTTGGGATGATTTCAATTTGATGGTTGCTCACTCATATCTAAAAGACCATGAACTATTGTTAAAGAATGTATATCGATTGCTAAGTGATACAAAGTTCATTCGTTTAGCAGTATCTCATTTGTCGTTTGGAATTTATAAAACTTTTGGTGAGCCTACCTTATCTTCTAAGAGTACTGTAATATGTCTTCAGAAGTAAAACTACTTCTTATAAATGTTATTTCACTATAAGACATGATTAATTGTCGATTCGGGAGTATTTATAAAACTTTAGTTCTATCAATACTCTAAAGCATGTAATTGTTAAGAATGTAATAACTCGATTCTAGAATGAAAACGTCATTCAGCAATAAACAATGTTCTATTGTTTTGGGATTATTTATTACAAATTGAGTGTATGCTACCTTATACTTCTAAAGAGCAGTAATATGTCCTTACAGATGATAACCATTCTTAAGATATAAACAGTCATCAGCTATAAGCAAGATCTCTTTTGTTTGGGATTTTACAAAACTTTGAGTGTACACACTTCAATACTCTAAGAGCGAAGTAAAATTCCTACAGATTATAACTCATTTGTAGTGATACAACAGTTATTCACTATAGCACATGTATATTTTCGTTGGAATATTATACAACTTTTATGGTATCACACTCAAATTTAAGAGAATTAACTATGTCTCGAAGTAAAACTGATTTCTAAGAATGAACAACGTTCTTCATTATGACAATATCTCATTGTCGTTTTGGTATTTTATTAAAACTTTTGGGATGCCTACACTTCAATACTCTAAGAATCCATGTACTAATAAAGAATGTAATAACCATTGCTTAAGATGATACAAGTTCATCAGCTAATGGACCATGTATCTATGTGTTTTTTTAATATAAACAATTTTGGTGGAGTACTTCATACTTCTAAGAGACCATGAACAATGTTACAGATGAAAATCGATTTCTAGAAATGAACACAATCATATATAACACATATCTATTGTCTTTGGATATTTTACAAAACTTTGAGTGGAGCTACCTTCTTACTTTAGTACCATTAACTAGTCCTTACAAGAATGTAATACACTTGTAAGAATGATGAAACAGTCATCATAATAGACAGATTCATTGTCGTTTGGAATATTATTACAACTTTGAGTGGATCACATTATTCTAAGAGTGCAGTAATAATTGTCTAAAGAATGTATAAACGATTTCTAAGATGATACACATCAATTCAGCTATGAACCATGTATCTCTTTGCGTTTGGGATATATTAACAAAATTTTGAGTGGTTGCCACATTCAATATCTAAGAATGCTGAACAATCCTTAGAGTAAATACGATTGCTTAAGAATGATACAATTTCCTTCATAATAGACACAGTATCTCATTTGATTGATTATTTCAAACTTTTAGTGGAGATCTATATTCTAAGATACCATGAAATTGTTTACAGAATGAATAAATCGATTTCTTAAGATTGTAACAGTCATTCAGTATTATAACACATGTATCATTTGTCGTTTTATATATTTATTACAAAACTTTTGGTGTATCTACACTTCAACTTAAGAGTACCATGAACTAATTGTTTAATGTAAACTTTGCTAAGAGATAACATTCATTCTTAAGACTGTATCTCATGCGTTGGATTATTTAAAAAAACTTTTATGGCTCCTTCATACTTTAAGAAGCCATGAATATTGTACAAAAGTAATAACATTTCTTAAGAATATACACAGTCAATTCACTTATAGACACATGTATATTGTCGTTGGGATTATTATACACTTTTGGTTGCTCACTTCAATCAAGAGACGCATGTAACAATGTTACAGATGTATAACTACGATTGCTTAAGAATGAACAAATTATTTGCTTATAAACGATTCATTGTCGTTGGATTTTTCAAAACTTTTGAGTGTATCTACACTCAACTCTAAGAAACGATGTAACTAATTTCAGAAGTATAACTACGATTGCTTAAGATTTACAATTAATCACTTATAGAACACATGTTTATGTCGATGGGTTATAAAACTTTTGATGATGCCTCACTATATTCTAGAAGACCATTAACTAATTCCTTACAGAATGTAAAAACGATGTAGAATAGAAATCAATTCACTAATGAAACATGTTCTCATTGTCTTTTTGGTATTATAAAAACTTTTGAGTGTATGCACACTAATATTCTAAGAAGTCGCTTATATTGTCTTACAGATGAAACTAATTTCTTAAGAATGATCCATTCAATTCGTTATGCACATGTACTCATTTCGATTCTGATGATTATAAACTTTGTATCACATTCATACTTCTAGAACGATGTAACTAATCCTACAGAATGTAATAACAGATTTCTTAGAATGACAACTTCATCGTTATGACAATGTATCTTGTCTTTGATATTATAAAAACTTTTGAGTGATCCTACACTCAATACTTCTAAAAGCGATGAATAATTTCCTACGATGTATAACACGATTTAAGATGATAACAGTTCATCATATATAGACACAGATCTATTTTTGGATAATTTTAACTTTGGGGTATCTCACTAAATCTAAGAGTCATAACTAATTGTTACAGAATGTAATACTTTGTTAAGAAGATAAACATCATCACTTATGAATTCATTGCGTTTGATATTTATAAAACTTTGAGGAGCTACACTTCAATTCTAGAAGACGCTGTATAATGTCACAGAATGAATAACTCGATTCTTAAATGAGACACAGTCAATTCTAATAAACACATTTATTGTCGTTGGGAGTATTTCAATTGGGTTGCTACCTACTTCTAGAGAGCTGTAACTATGTCTCAAAATTATAATCATTTGCTAAGAATAAACAACATTCAGTATATGACCATGTTTCATTGGTTTGTTATTTATTAAAAACTTTAGTTATCTCACTTAATATTAAGAACATGTAACTATTCCTTCAGAAGAAACACGATTGCTTAGAATATGACAATTTATCAGTAATAGACACGTATCCATTTCGTTTGGGATATTTTTCAAATTTTGAGTGATGACACTCAATTAGAAGACGCTGTATATTCTAAGAAGAATAACGATTGCTAAGAAGTAAATTAATCACTATAGAACACATGTATCTCATTGCGTTTGGATAAATACAAAATTATGGTATCTACATTATATTCTAAAAGACGCATGTAATATTCCTTACAAGAATGAATTATAGTTAAATGTAACAAGTTCTTCAGTTTAGGCAATTATTCATTGTCGATTGGAATGTTAAAAATTTGAGTGTATGCATCATATTCTAAAAGTCCATGACTAATTGTACAAGATGTAATAACTGATTTCTTAGATGATACAACATCAATTCAGATGACACAGTATTATGCGTTTGGTTTTTACAATTGAGTGTTAGACATTCATACTTAGAAGAGCATGTAATGCTTACAAGAATGTAAACTACGTTCTTAAGATATAAAAATCAATCCTTAACACATGTATCCTTCGTTGGTTATTTATAAAAACTTTGAGTGTGCTACACTCAATACTCTAATGCATGTATAATGTCCTTACAAATGTAATAAACGATTTGCTAGAATGATAAAGTCAATTCATTATAGAACAATTCAATGTCGTTTGGGATTATTTACAATTTGAGTGCCAACTTATACCTAAGAAGTATTAATATGTAAAAGAATGAAAATCGTTCTTAAGATATACAACGTCAATCAGCTAATAGAACATATCTCATTTGTTTTTTTATTATTATTAAAAATTTTGAGGTATGCCTCACTTCATACTCTAAAGAGCATGACTAATGTCTTACAGAATGAATAAACATATGCTAAGAATTTACAACAGTTCTTCGCTTATAGCACAGTATCTCATTGGTTTGGGATATATAAAATTTTGAGTGGATCCTACATTCAAACTTCTAAGAAGTCGCAGTAATTTGTCTACAAGATTAATAATACATTTGTTAAGAATGAAACACAGCATTCAGTTATAGGCAAGTTCTCATTTGTCGTTTGGGATAATTTATACAATTGAGTGTTGCCTAATTCATATCAAGAAGTACGTGTAACTAATTGTCTACAAAAATGTATAATAGTTTTTAAGATGATACACATCATTCAGCTTATAGCACATGATTCATGTCGTTTGGATATTTTATACAAACTGAGGAGCCACACTTCATACTCTAAAGCGAACTATTCTTACAAGAATGTAATAATACGATTTCTAAAGAGAACAGTCAATTCAGCTATGCACATGTATTATTGTCGTTGGATTATTAACAACTGGTGTATCTTACATAATACTTCTAAGAAGGCAGTACTAATGTCCTTACAGATGATAACTATTGCTAAGATGATAAACGTCATTCACTATATAGACCTGATCTCATTGTGTTTGGATATTTTTAAAATTTTGAGGTTGTACTTCATATCAGAATCATAATAATGTTACAAGAATGTAATACTATTTGCTTAAGAAGATACAACATTCAATTCAGTATATAAACATGATTCATTTCGTTTGGTATTATTACAAACTTTTGAGTGTATGTACATAAATTAAAGAGCATGTAACTAATTGATTACAAATGTAATAACCGATTTAGAATGTACAAAGTTAATCAGCTAATAGAACTTATCCATTGTCGTTGGATTTTTTTCAAAACTTTTGAGGTATGCTACTCAAACTTTAAGACGTGTAACTATGTTTACGAATGTAATACTGATTTGTTAGAAGAAATTCAATTCATATATCACTTATCTATTGCGTTGGGATTATTTACAAACTTTGATGTATGCCTACACTTAATATCTAGAAGAGATGTAATAATGTCCTTACAAATGTAATAACCGATTTTTAAAATACACTTCATTCAGCTTAGGACACAGTATTATTGTTTTGGGTTTTTATCAAACTTTTGGTGTAGCTAACAATCTTCAAGAATACGCATGTAACTAATTGTCCTTAAAGAGAAAACACGATTTTTAGATGAGACAACATTAATTCGCAATAAACATGTCTCATTGTTTTTTTGGATTTTTATACAAAATTTAGGGTGCTACACTTCAACTCTAGAGTAGATTAACTATGCTACAAGAATGTAAATACATTGTTAAGATGATAAACGTTCATTCAGCTTGCAATGTACTCATTTTCGATTTGGATAATTTTAAAAACTTTGATGTATGCCTACATCAAACTTCTAAGTAGCTTTCTAATTCTACGATTATCTATTCTTAAGAGATCAAGTTTTACATGTTGATCTTTGATGTAAAAAATTAGGGTGCCTTCACTCAGAAGGAGCTTTTACAAAATTATAACTTTTTTAAGGATGGACAGTCAACAGCTATAAGAAACATGTACTCATTGCGTTGGGATTATATAAACTTTGGTATGCTCACTTCATATTCTAAGAAGTCGCTTACATTCTTACAAATGAATAACACTTTTCTTAAAAGTAACATTCATTTCACTTGAACAATCATGTCGTTGGGATTATTATCAAACTTGATTATTACCTTCAACTCTAAGAAGAAGCATTCTATTCCTTAAAAATGTAATAATACGATTCTAAGATGAAACCAGTTATTCGTATTAACAATTATATTGCGTTTTTGATTTTATTACAACTTTGAGT
>JARBHB010000098.1:0-25410 GCA_029891345.1 Dryococelus australis | reverse complement strand
TTCCGGCGCGAGAAGCGCTTCCGGCGGGGCTCGCGGCGGGGCCCGCGGCTGCCGGAGCTTACCGGCCGTGCTGAGCCCGGCAGAGGCCGCCGCACCCGACGAGCCCCGCCGAGATCGTGGGACTCGTCCGACATCCCGCAGACGCCGGGACCAGCGCGGGCTCGGAGTCCGACTCGGAGGAGGAGCCGCCGGCGGGCCCGCCCGTCTTCGTCACCGCCAACCAGGCGCTGAGCGTGCAGGAGGGCCGCGTGCCCGCGCAGCGCTTCGACCCGCAGCGGCGAGCCGATGCTCGGGCGGCTGCCGCCCAACAGCGTACAGCGCGCGCCGGCCTTCGCAGCCCGCGCGGCGCTAGCCTCTCCCTCTATGCTCCCGTCTATGTCTCCTAGGCCGGCCCTACGCGTACTCGCCGGCAAGCGCTGCCGGCAGCGCCGGCGCCTCCGGCTGCGGCGCCAGGAACCGCACGCCCTGCTCGTCGAAGGCACCCCCGCGAGCGCTCCGGCATCTCGTAGGCCTCGGGCGCCCGGCCGCCAGGAGCGCCAGCACCTGCGCGTGGGCCTGCCGCAGCTCGCGCGCGTGCGCCCGCAGCCGCCGCCGGTCCAGCGCGGCAGCCACCCCGGCCGCCTCGGGCGCCGCCTGTCCAGCCGCGCGACCACGCCCCCCCCAGCGACTGCACCAGGTACTCCTCCTCGATAGACGGTGCCCTTCTTGCCCGCGCGCCTTCTTGCGCTCCTCGCGTCGGCGGTTCTTGGCGCTGCGCCGGCTCGCCCCGGTCTGCGCGGTGCCCCCGGTCTTGTCCGTGTACCGCGTCTGGAAGGACCCGCCAGTGGTGTCGCTGCCCGCAACGCTCACGTCGTCGGCGAGCTCCTGGCCCCCCACCGCCCGCGCCGTAGTAGCTCATCTGGTCCGGCGCCTCGCGCAGCGTGCGCAGCCGCCCGGTCTGGTCTCGACCTGCACCCGGCAGTCCGCCAGGAGCTCCTGCACCACCCCGAAGGCTTCGAGGAGCCCGCCCGTCGCAGAGCGCGAGACCTCCTCGCCGGGGGAAAGAACCCGCGCGGGCAGCGAGGTACGCCTCCTCGAAGCGGTCCCCGACAGAAGTTGGCCACTGCCGCCCCGCTGCACTTCCCGCGTGGGCTCCAGGTGGTACGGCCTGGACCTCCCGGCCTCGCCGAACCGCTTGGCCTCCACCAGCCGCTCGGCCATCTCCACGCCGAGCGTGGGGTCGAGCGCCAGCACCCGTCGCCAGAGGCAGTGCCTGCTCGTAGGCGGCCACCGCCCGCTTGGTCTCGGCCAGGCCCTCGAAAACAACCCCGGCGGCGGACAGTAGCTCCCGCACTGCATCCAGTTCTCCGCCTGCAGCGCCGCAGCTCCCGCTCCCGCTCGCTTCGGGCTCCACCAGCGCCAGCCCGGCCTCGTGCAGCCCGTGCTGCTCCACATACCCGTACACCTCGGGCGTCAGTGCCGTCGGCCATCAGGCTGGCCAGCGCCTTGCCGTATAATTTAAGATAATCGTCAATCGCAAAACCGCCGCCGCCATGGCGCCCTCCGCCTCGCGCGCCCGCAGAAACGGCAGGTACTCCTTGGGGTCCTTTTTGAGCATGCGCGCAACCGCTAGCGCAGCGACAGCTCGTACATGCCCAGCGCGGTTCGGTAGAGCTGCTCAGCGTCTGTGAGAAATACAAGGTGCGCAAGACCCTCGTCGCTCTGCTCCGCGCACCGTAGCGCGCTATCCAGGTCCGGGGGGGGTCTTGCAGGCGTGCGCCGTGAGCAGGTTCTGCCGCTCAGGTACGGAATCAGGAGGTCGCAAAACGTGGTTGATCTTGCACCCCGGAGCCGGCTCTTCCGGGTGGCCTGCTCGCCACCAGCCTCTACAGACCCCAGACTGCCCGCAGTCTCGCGGGTACTTGCTGAAAGTGACGTCCTCGTGCTCAGAGCCCCAATGAACAAATCGATCCAGTCGATCTTGCCGAGCTGGTGGAGAAACCCCGGCACGTTCTGCTCAAATTGCTCGGGGTCGTAGTCGTAGAGGAGATTGAGATCACGCGGTGCGCCCTGCAACGCCGCGAACGCCCGGGTATACTCACCCGCACGGATGGCTTGCGGACACGGCCAACGACAAATATGCGCGGGTAGATGGTCTCCAGGTTGCCGCGCGGCGCCTGCAGAACCACGCTCATTTTATCAGGCACTAATGTGACGAGGAGCGAGCCCCGCTCGATCTCCCGGATCTGCTCGTGAGGTTGTCGTTGGCAGGAATGATGCCGGTGCGCAGGTGCACGAACTTAAGCTGTGTCGGTGTGGTCACCAGCAGGTGCTCCGGCGAGAGGAGCATGGAGGTCACCCCGTTAGCCACGATTTCCGAGCCACAGAGGGCTGGTTGGCCGCTGTGAGCCCGTAGACCGGTCGCCAGCCACACAAAAGTCAACACAGGGGCGGCCAAGATCCCCAACAATGCTGCCTGAACTGTGACCTTTCGCTTATGGTTTTGTGGGGCGCCCCGCAGGGTGTGTAGGGTGCGGCCTCAATCTCCTTTCGCCAAGTGAGATGAAGCCAGTTCATGCTGTCGCTGAGGGTCACTAGTCGGAGCCGGGAACGAGACCTGTCTGGGCACGCCGCGTACCTTGCGTAGTGTATGTTGAAGAGAACGCCGTTGGGGGAGCCACGGCCGGCCCTCCATGGGACGGCGAGGTCAGCGCCTCTTTCTCAGCTGCCAAAGGACATTGGCGGGGGCATGTTGACCTTGGCCAGCGGGAGTGATCAGCGCCGCGTTTGGCAATGACGGCGACGGTGCCGCCGTCTGGCCGAGATGGTTTTCCTGGGCCACGCTCCAACAAAGGAGTGGACTCCACGACCTCGGGCCAGACGCGGGAGGGTGAGGGCTTCTCCGGGTGCCATTGGCCCACGGAGGGGGGCCCCTCGGGTTTGTTTGGGAGTAAGCACCTGTTTGCGGTACCAGTGGTAGTTCTTGGTGGCCCAGAGCCGACGCAGTGTCCGTACTGGAACACGAGCACCTTTGGTCCGGGGACCAGGCGACTCCGCGCACCGGAGTGGAGCCGCGGCAGCTGGAATGTGTCTACGGGCCCATTGCCTCGAAAAACACACAGCGCTGGCCGTCGGGGTGGCCCTGCCGGTGGCCAGGAGCGCGCCCCGGGGCATCCGCTGAGGGCACCCGACTGCCAGCCCATGGGTCGGAGACCTGGAGATCTCGCCGTTGCGCGAGAGCACCCGCAGCGCGCGGCGGCCCTGGATCACCATGGAGACCGCGAAGTACTCGCCGTCGCCGCGCCAGGAGACCACCGGGGCGGCCCTCGTCCTCGGGGAGGAGGAGGCCCTCGTCCACCTTTCGGGCATGGTGGGTCCCTTGGCTCCGGGGCCCTGGAACGGGCCGCGCTTGCCCCAGCCGACGGAGCGTGCGCGGAGCTCGAGGTCCTTGTCGGAAGCACGTGGGGTGGCCACGGGCCCGCTCGCGGTCAGAGGCGATGCGGGTTTCGGTGACAACAAGGATCTCCTGATCGGGACTCAGCCTGCCCCAGCGGGGGTCGCCAGGTCGCCAAGGGGCGGGCGTGGTGGTCGGGGCGGCCTCTAGGTTTTCGTTCCCGGGCGTGCAGGCGAGGATGGGTGGGCGGGGATCTGGGAGCGCCGCGTCCGGACGACGGTAGCACGTGGGGGCCGGTCTGGCCCTGGCCCACCGGAGTGCCCTTGCCCTATTCAAATCTGCGTCCGGGGGGTCGCTGCTGCCGGGGCTGCGGGGCCGCCCGGGCCCTCCGTGATTCCCCGGCCACGCAGGCCCCGGGGGCCCTCGGGGGCCTCTCCTCCTGGCCCGGCCCGCGGCGCCCATCCAGCCGCCCTGGGGCGTGCGCGGGGCGCACCGACACGCGGGTTGCGCAGAGGCGTAGAGGCAGTAGAGGTCTGTGCCCTGGAAGGCGAGCGCGGCGAGGTCCGGGGCCGCCGGCACCTTTCGCGGTGCACGCTCAGCAGGTTTCTCATTTGGTGTCAGGTCAGCAG
This sequence comes from Dryococelus australis, assembly GCA_029891345.1. Taxonomy (NCBI): domain Eukaryota; kingdom Metazoa; phylum Arthropoda; class Insecta; order Phasmatodea; family Phasmatidae; genus Dryococelus; species Dryococelus australis. The sequence continues at coordinate 21,408 of JARBHB010000098.1, read as the reverse complement.
CGGGTGGGCGCGCAGTCCGGCAGCAGTGGCCGGCAGTCACAGCCCAGCATGCCCACCCCGCGGACCTGGGCAGCGCTCTGGTGGAAGGGCGTGGCGCCGCGGCTGGCCCCCGGCGTCGCTGCTGGCATGCAATTGACCTGCCGGCGACTACATGAGCTGCTGGCCGCCAGCATGGCCACCGTCTAACCGCCTCAGCTTCCCCTGGACAGGGTGCCGGAGCCCCCGCAGGCGTGGGACCAGCTCTACGCGCGGCGCTGGTGCCCCCGAGGCCCAGGTCTGGGGAAGCAACGCCCAGGGGCGCCTGGCCGTCAGCGACCGCGACCCTGGCCCCGGCGCGCGCCCTCTACGACGGGCTCTGCCTCCCAGCCGCTCCGGGCTCCTGACCCGGGCCACCCCGCGCCAGCTCTGTTGTCGGGCTTCGCGCTGGCCGTGTTGCGGCTGGACGGCCGCGTGGTGCTCACCGGCGAGAACTTACGACCGCCGCCGCCCTGCCGGTGCGCCCGGCACCGCTGCCCAGCTCGAGCTCGAGGCCCCGGAGGAGATCGTGGCGCTGGCGGGCGGCCGCCTGGCGCTCCTGGCGCTAGGCTCCTCCGGCGCGCTCTACATCTGGCCCGGCCACCCCTTCAGCGGCGACCCGGGCGACCGCCGGCTGGAGCCGCTGCTGCTGGGGCCGGCCGCCCGCGTGCTCGCCATGACCGCCGGCTGGGACCTCTGCGCCGTGTCTCTCGAGGGGGTGGGGCGTCCTGGTCTGGCGCGGGGCCGGCGGGGCCCGGAGGCCGCGCCTCTGCGCGCTCGCCGCGCCCCGAAGGCCTCGGGCTGGAACGTGCGCGAAAGTGGCCGCCGGCAACGGCTTCCTCGTCCTGCTCACGTCCAACGGCAGGCTCTACACAGTGCTCGTGCCCGAGGACGTTGCACCAGATGCAGGTGCCGATGCCGGGGGGGGAGGCCCGCCAGACGTGCGCGTGGCCGCCGGACGCCGGCTACAACCGGTTTCGTCTGCATCAGCGACCTCGGCGAGGTGTCGAGGCGCACCGGGACCAGGAGTTCCGCCTACGCGCCGTGCCCGCGCTCAGCAAGTCTGCCAGGTCGCGCTGGTGCGACTACCACAACCTGGCGCTGACGCGCGACGGCGAGGTCTGGGCCTGGGGGCGCAGCCGGGCTCCTGCGGCGCGCTGGGCCTCGGCGCCCGGACGGGCCGCTCGCCCGCTCCATCTTCTCGCGGAGGGACCGCGTGCAGGAAGACCTGCGCTGCTCGGCTGGCCGGCGCGCTGGCCATCACCGCGTGCGGCTGGCAGAGCGGCGCGCTGGTGCTGCCGTGAGGCAGCGCCCTATAAACAACCCCTACCCAACCCCTACCCCTACTATCCGCATGTACCACTAGCCAGGCCACGCCGTGTCGGTGCCGTGGCGGCCCTGAGCCCGGGCGGCGCCAGCAGCCGCCGGGCTGGTCGTGCGGCTGGCAGCGAGGGGTGGTGGTGGGGCTGGTAGTGATCTACTATATATACTCGGCAGCGAACCGCGGGCTACTCTCTCGGCTGCTCCCCCCGAAGTGGCTGGAGCAAAATGTTCCGCTTGACGCGAGGCGCAGGGTCGCCGGGTCCTTCCCAGGCCCGCCAGGTCTCGTCGGCGCGGGCGGGTCGGCGGCCAGGAGCTGCTGGGCGCGGTCGCCGGCCTTTCTGTGCCCTCGATCTCCCAGCGGAGGCGGTCGATCTCGAGCTCCATGCGGGGCTGAGATCCAGCTCCGGCCACGGGCGGCTGTGTCTGTGGAGCGCAGCGCAGCGACCTGGGCGTCGTCGCCGCGGTGCGCTGGCGCTCCTCACGCTGGCGCTTGAAGGCCTGCAGGCGCTCCAGCTCCCGCGCTTGACCCCGGCCGGGCACGGCCTCCTGGTACTTCTGCAGGAGGTACCCTGCTGCTTCATGATCTCGGCCACGGCCCAGCTCTTGCGGGCGCTGAGCGGCGCACGTTACTGCGCTCGCACCACGTCGCCCTCGGGCACTGTCGAGCTCGTCGTGCACGAGCTATGGTTTGTACTGGACGAGGTGCTTGGCGACGCCCTGGTGCCAGCGCAGCTGCGCCCCCCGGATCTTCACGGTCTTGCTCATCTTGCCCTGAGAGACGACGGTGCCGACGAGAGAGGGCCTCATGGTAAGTCAGCGGCCGGGAGCCGCCAGCCCACTATCCCTGGTGGGAGCATAGGGGAATAACCGGTGGGGCCGGGTGGGACCTACGGGGGCTACTCCAGCGGCGCCTCCAGCTCGTCCTCGTCAAAAATGGGGTCGCGTCCAGTCGGCGAGCCGGTTCTGCGCGTTAGCGCTCCGCCAGCCAGAGATAAATATGCCCGCCGAGCACGCCGGCCGCGCAGCTGCCAAAGGTGCCGGTGAGGGGATGTAGAAGACAAAAATGAAGCGCACTCCGCGCCACAGCATCACGCTCCCACCACCAGCAGCACCGCCAGGTGGGCCGGCCGGGGTGAGGAGCGCGCGCCAGTGCCACTGCAGGTCGTTCACCCAGCGCGCGGTTGACGGCGATGAGGGCGACCAGCGCGACATTGCGTGGTAGGCCAGCAGGCCGCCTCGAACGCCAGGCGCCCCATGTAGGTGTGCAGGCTGAAGTGGCGGCGGCGAGCGGCAGCAGCGCCGTCAGCACCAGCGGGATGGCGCCACGGGATCGTGCGGGGCAGGCGCACCCACTCGGGCATCAGCTCTGCGGGGGTAGGTGCGGTGCACGCTCGCGCTCTCCTCGCGCAGGGAGATCCGGGCGCCGAGCAGCGCGGCGGGCACCTGCAGGGCCACCAGGATGAGCGGCCCCATCAGCGCCCATTTTGGGCGAGATCGGCAGGTTGAGGAGCACCAGCGCCGTCATCAGGTAGGTCAGCCCGACATGGAGGCGATGAGGAGCCAGACCTGGCGGCCGCCGGCCGCCCGGTACAGCAGCGGGGCCACGCAGCTCGCGATCACTGTGGCGAGGAGGCCCGCGGCGTCCACAGCGAGCGCAGGCCGAAGATTGTGGGCAGCAGGAGCAGCCGCGCACGATCACGGACGGGGCGCCGTAGCTGACGGCCACCGAGAAGGGCAGCGCGAAGAACACCGGGCTGGTAGCGGATCTCGGTTGCCCGCGCCAGATGCGCCGCAGCTTCTCCGGCTCGTTCAGCCCGGACCGCTCGGTGACGGTGTGCCGGAGCACAATGGCCAGGCACAGGAACACAAAGACTTCCAGCGCAATTGAGGAGCACCTCGAGTTACTTCAGCTGGGTAAACTGGCCGGGCGACTGGGTGGCTAATCATCACCTAATCGGGGGGGGCGGGTTCTAGCTGGGCACCCGGGCGGAGGGGGAGGGCGACGGGGCAGAGGCGGTGGCGGGGGCCGGAATTGGTGCCCGGGGGCCGGGGCCGCTGGCCCGACGGTCCCTGCGCCCGCCCGGCGTGTGTGGCACGGCTCCGCACGGCGCGAGCCCTAACCTCACGGAATCGGAAGGGAACTCGTCCGGTTGACGCGGGGTGGGGGGACCCCGGGGCAGGGCCCGGGCCCGGGCGGGGGGCGGGGGGTCGGCACTGCGGAGGCCGCCCCAGGTGCGGGCGACCCCGCGTTGCTGGAGTGGGGCCGCGCGGTGGGGCCGGGCCCGGGGCCGGGTTCCCCCCCCCCCCCCGGACTGTGGGGGGGGGGACCCCCCGGTGGGCCGTGTGGGGGGGGCCCTTGTGGGGGCCGCCGGCGGCGCGCCGGAACGCCTTTGAAGTTGGGGACTGGCGGGAAGGGGGGGCAGGCGGGGCGGGCGGGCGGTTGGCCGGCTGGTGGGCGGCTGGTAGGCAGACTATCGGCGATTAGGCGGGCTGGTCGGGTCGGGGGGTGGGGGTTTGGCGGGCTGCCGGTCGGGGGCAGGCGGTCGGCGGTGCTCGTTGCGCTTCCTCGCTGCTGCTGGGTGCTGCTCGCTGCTGCTTGCGCTGCTTCCCCCCCCCCCATGCGAGAGGTGCCGCCCGCTCCCTCCACCTGCGGTCCGCCGGCGCTCGAGCACCAGCTCCATTCGCAAGTCCCTCGTCGGGCTCCCGCCCCGCTTGGCTGAAGCCCGCCGTTGACGCCTGCACGGGGCGCCCGGGGCTGCCCCACGCCTGCGCCCGCGCGGGCCGCGCCGCCGCGCGTCGGGTCGCGTCGGGATCCGGCCGGTCGATGCGGTCGCCCCAGTCGGCCTCGCGCAGCGCCCGGCGCGCGGGCCGGCTCGCCCGGGCGCACCAGCAGGCCGCGGGCCGGCAGCTCGGCCACTCGGCGACGGGCGGGCCGCCGGCCGCCGCGACCGCCTCGGCAGCGCGGCGTGCTGGCTCGGCTGCACAAACACAAAGTGCTGCCCGCGCAGCGCGGCGCGGCGCGCTGCGCTCGGCGCCCCATGGCTCTCCGGACAGAAGTAGGGAACGGGGGGCCGCCCGCCCCTTCGCGCTCCAGCTCCGCGCCTCCCAGCAGGGCCCGGCGTACTCGGGGCCCACCACGGGTAGCGCGCGGGCCGGGCGCGGCCAGGTCGAGGTTGTCGCAGGTGTTTCAGAAACACCGAGGTGGGGGGTGGTAGGCCAGCCGGGCTTGACGCCGAGCGGGGGGAGCGGGCCAAGAGCTCGGCGTGCACGCGGGCTGGTCGCTGCCGGTCGGCCGGTGCTGAGCCCACCCCCACCAGCGGGTCCCACCGGGTGCAGGTCGAAGGTCGGCCGAGCGTGAGGGGGGGCGTGGTCGCTGGCGACGCGCCAGTCCCGCGCGACGGCGCCGCGAGCCGTCCCCAAAGGAGCCGTGGCGCGACCCGGCCGTCGGGATGTCCGCGCCGGGCCGCACCGGGGGTCCGTCTCGGTGCCGGGGCCGGCAGGCCACGGCCAGCCGAGGGGCAGCCGCGAGCCTCGCGTCCGCCCGCCGATTCGGCGCCGGGGTTTCCGGGCGCGCGGCCGACCGCGGAGGTCTTGCCGGGGCGCAGCCACCGGCGGGCCTCCCCGTCAACAGCAGCCACATGGTGGGGGGGTGGGGGCGGGACGGGGACAAAATGGAGGGACCTGGGTTACTAGATAACTAGGCTGGGCCGCGCCGCACATAGGCCAGGCTCACAACCCCGAGGTGACGCCCCGGGGCGGTGGGTGGTCGCCACGGCTTGCTTGAGCAGCTCGCACACGGCGGGCCGCGCGCTTAGACCAGCCCGCAAGACCGAGAGCGCCGGCTTTTGGGGAGGACTCGCGGATGTTGCGAACGGTGGTGTGGGGTGTTACCGGGCGCGCCGGCGTCTCAAAAGCGGTCAGCCGCAGGGCGGAGTTGGCCGGCCGGTTGGGCACGCCGCAGTCATGGCGGCGCGCGCGCGTAGAAGGCGTGCCCCCTCGCCGCCGCCAGGCTTTTTTGGCGCAAAAAGCCCCTGCACGGTTCGGCGCCCAAGGAGGAAGCGGTCCAGCCGGGGCGGCCCCGTGGATGTACCGGCGGACCCCGGACGGAGACGCCCGGGGCCGGCGGGGCCGGCGCTGCCAAGGCGCGGGCCGCTGAGCCGGTGAAGGAGGGTGCCCGCCCGGCGGCGCGGCTGCTCGGCCTCCAGGTGAGGTCGTGGGCGGGCCCTGGGCTAGGCGCAGCACGCCGCGGTCTTGAGGTCCTGTGGTCTTCTCGGCCTGGGACCTGGCGTGGGGGGGGGGGGGCCTGGGACCCCGAAGGAGCGAGGGTCGCGCCGAGGGGGACGTCGAGGTGGCGGCGACGCCGTGCGACGCGACGGCCGGGCCCTCCGCGGACAGGGCGCTGCCGGTTGAGAAAAAGGTGCGGAGGAGGAGCTGGCCAGCGCCCAGCGGCATCGGCGTCTTGAGCGTCGCCGAGCCGCGCCCAGCGACTGCGGGCTGCGGCTGCAGCTGGCCGGCCACGTGCGTTCGCCCAGGCCCAGCTTGTTGTGCAGCAGGGTCTGCGCGTCAGCAACGCCGGGACCTCTGGGTGCCGGTGAGTGCGACGCGCCACGGCTCTCCGGCGCCACGTTCGCCAGCCGGATCAGGGTTGGACGGGGAAGCCGCCCCCGGCCCGATGGGTCCGTGCGGGCCGAGAGGCGTAGCTGGCCTCGCCGAGGACCGGAGGCTGCGTGCGGCGGGGTCCAGCGCCTGAGCAGCTGGCCGAGCGTGGCCGCGCGCGCCAGCGGCCGCACGCGCCGCTCCAGCCCCGGCCGCCACTGCGAGCCCCTTCGACGAGCACTCGTTGCGTGGGTGGCTTGGTGGTCTCCTGTGGGGGGGGGGGGGGGGGTGTGGTGGGGTAGTGCTCGCGATAGCTGCCGGTGGTGGTCCGCCGGTGGGCGCTCCCGTGGGGTGGTTCGGTGGAGTGGGCGGCATTGGGCGGTCTTGGGTGGTCCCGGGCGATCCGCGGGCTTGGTCCGCGCTGGTCCGGGTGCCGCGCCCCGCAGCCACCTCAGGGCCGGCCGCTCCGTGACTGGCTACCCGAGCCCATGCTCGCGCAGCGCATCGCCGCGCCCCTCCCCCCACAGCCCTCGATCGAGACTGCCGAGGCGTGCTGAGGACGACCTGCAGCGCAGGAGGGCGCCTCGGGGTGCACCAAGGGCGCTGGCAGAGATACGCAGTGGCCGGCCGCGTGCCCGAATGGGCCTGCTGGCGCTGCTCGCCACCGTCGACAACCACACAGCCGTGAACGAGGCAAGCGGCAGGTCCGCCCGGGGCGCGCGCGCGGCCGCCGACGGCTCGACCTGCCACGTGGTGCTGGGCTCGCCGCTGCCCCGCCACCCAAAGCTGCTGCCTCTGGCACCACCGCCGCTGGCTGCACGAGCGCGCAGGCGTGCCCGGATTGGCCCACGGGAGCTGCGCGTGCTGGAAAAAGCGGCGGCCGCCCACCCCATAACTACTACAGTGGAGCTACGGCGGTGGTGCTGGCCCGGCGGACCTGCGCGGCCAGGCCCGGTGGGCGGAGTGGGCGTGGGTGTGGCGCAGCGCGCCCTCAGCGACGTCTCGTCTGGTCCTTTCTGGCGGCGGCGGGGGGGACCGGACCGGCCGCGGCCGCGGCCGGGGGGGCGCGCTGGCCCCGAGGCGGGGGCGGACCTACCTGCGGCTGGCCGGGCGGGGTGCCGGCGCCAGCGCCGAGCCCGCCCCCGGTCGGACGCGCAAGACTAACCAGACTATTTATACCGCCGGCTGCCTCACCGCCCCTACTGCTGCATGGTACCTGAGAAGAGCGAGCAGGCGGGCAACCCGAGCGCGGCGGCGGTCGCGGCAGACTCTACAACCGGGTCCGGCAACGAGTCGCAGCAGTACTACGGGAACACAGGGGGCTACGCGCAGCCGCAGTACACCCGCAAGCCCCCCAGAACCAGCAGAGCGGGCAGTACAACCGCAAGTAACCAGCAGAGCAGCCAGGGCAACCGAACACCAAGAGCTCTGGCGGTTGCAGTAGCGGGCGGCGCCCGCAGGGCCTCGGGGCAGGTTCTGAAGCTGGTGTTCGGGGCGGGGGCGCCAGCCGGGCTCCCGCTATGGGGTCCACTGCTAGCGGGCGCCCCACCACGACCGGCCCCGTCGCAGCCCACGCGCCCCACGGCCCGCCCCCTGCGCGCCCCACTAGAGCAACCCCTATGCAGGTGGTGTTATGCAGTACACCTTCTTGACAATGACCTCCCCGGAAAAGAATGAGACCAAGCAAGGCGCAGGGCGGTGGCAGGCAGCAGCTGCTGCTCCGGCTCTCGGGCGATTCTGCAACTCGGTGATCTTTGGAGCCGGCGCCAGCCTCGGTGGCCGTTTATGGGCTCCATTGCGGCTGAGACCCTGCCGGATGTAAATTTACCCCTGGCTCGCCACGAGTGTTAGTATCTTAATGGATAGTTGGCTGGACCCTGCTGGGCGGCCCTCCGGGCGGTCTTGGTGGGGGTGCGGCCAGGGGGTGTAGCGGCTGCGGGGTTTTGACGGGCCGTGCAGAGGCCGGGCAGCACGCCCTTCATTGGTGCTGGCCAAGGTGGACTGATATGAGATAGAGACGACTGGGGTAGACTGGCCGGATCCGCGAGTACCGACTGTTCGTACGAGAGATAGATTCTGGTATACTGAAAACACTAATAGATACACGGGAAATAGGCCCTGAGATACTGACTGAGACTGAATGTTACTGACTGAGAGGATGCATACGACTGAGCTTGGTTTGGCTGGTATCACTGACTGGGTATGATAGAGGAACCTATACTGACTGAGTGGCGCTGCATTGATTGTCTGACTGTTTGAATGACCGAGTGGCCTGCATGACTGAGTGGAGCCTTACTGATGAGCTCGTACGATGATACTGATGAGGTATGGCTCGTCGACCACTGAACGACGAGCTCGCACTGACGGTGAACTGATGAGTTGGTGCTGGCAGATATAAACTGAGCTCGTACATATAGAACGTTTACTTTACTGACGTGTGACGGTACTGACTGTGACCCTACGACTGTGACCCTACGACTGTGATGGTACTGACTGGACGGTATGACGGTACTGACTAGGTCGTTCTGGGGTCGAGGGCTGGGAGTAGACGGGCCCAAGGTTAGCACGGCGAGGTGCCCTGGTAGGTCCGGTCAGGCCCTGCGCAGGCTTGGGCCACGCTCAACCCAGGCCAGGGGCCGCGGCGCCGGTGCCGGCGGCGCGGTTGTTCCGCCGAGATAGCAGGGCAGCCCAGCACCAGGTTGTGTGTGGTGTGGCTGCGGGCCGCCCCGCACCACCAGCGCCAGAGGCGCGGCTGTACGGGCGACGGGGCGGGGCCGTGTTTGTCGGCCGTCCCTGCCTGTGGTGGCGCGGGGGCTTTGGGGGGACTGGGCGGCCCGGGTTGTGTGCCGGGCCTCGGGGGCCCCTCGGCGCGCGCACGCGCGCGGCCTCACGCGCGGCCTCGCCGGCACGCTGCTCCTCCCCGCGCGCTCCGCGGCGTCCAGCTCCTCCAGGAGCCCCCGCCGCTCGGGGACCACTCGCGCGAGCCCGAGACCCCGCCCGCGCCCGAGGTCGAAGTCTGCGCGGCCGGCAGCACTCCGCACAAACAGCTCCGTGAGCTGGCGCGCCGGCGGGGTCGGCCCCCACCTTGGCGCCGCGAGCCCCTCGGGTGCGTCTCGCGGCCCGCCCCCGTGCGTCCGGGCGCCGCCTGCTTCCCAGAAGCCGCGCCACCCCCAGCCCAGTGGGAGGGGGCCGCGCCGCCCACCGTAGTCACTTCGAGGTCGCCCCAGGGCCCCTGGGCGATCTTGGCGCCGAGTTGGGGCGCGGCCCCGGGGGAGAAGTCCTGTGTGAGCGCGGGCCCGCGCACAGCGCGCCGTACGAGCCGGCCTTGCGGGGGGTGGCTGCCGAGGTGCCGGCGGCCTGCAGCGCTGCGCCGCGGCCATAGCGGGTCCAGCGGTCCAGGCTGGGGGGCGAAGTCCCGCCCGAAAAGAGCTGGCCGCGTGGTTGTACCTGTCGGTGGCCAGCGAGCGCACAGAGCTCCCGCCAGCATGGGGGCGGCGCGGGGGTGGGGGGCGGCCCCCCCCGGGCGGGCCGGGGAAGCCAGCATGAGCAGCCACTAGGGCGGCCTGCCCCCGCCCCCCGCACCTACCCCGGGCTGATAGAGCGACTCCGGTGTAGTCCTAGTCTGACAACGTCACGCTCGGGCTCCCAGGCCAACGCGGCGAGTTCAACTTCGGCGTTGCGGGACTTCGCCTCATTCAACGACCCCTTTTTTCCACGTTACCGATTCACTGGTCGGGAAACCCACTCGGGGTCACCGGCGGAAATGAAGGTCAAGGCGGACCACGACGAGAGCCGCCCCCGGCGATGCTTGCGGCCAGGAGTTGCTGCGCGCTGCAAGGAGGTGGGCATCAACCCCTGCATTTCAAAATCCGCGCGACCGGCGGCACGGCCCCAAGCGCCCGGCCGGGCGCCCAGGCGGCCCTGCGCGCGCTGGCCCGCTCGGGGCTGGCTGGGCCCGGGGATCGAGGAGTGACCCCCGTGCCTCGGACAGCCGCGCCGCAAGGGCGGTGCCGTGGTCGCCGTTTGAGGCGGGCATAATTTAGTTGCAGTATTAGTGGTAGGGTGATAGACCTCTTTGGTAAATTAGTGTTGAAGCAAAAAGCACCCCCACGGGACTCGAACCCGACTTCCGCTTAGGAGGCGGATGCCTTAAACCATTTGGCCAATGGGGCAAAACACGGTTATATTGGTGGTGGCGTTGCTTCGGGGGGCGGGCATGGCGGGCGGGCTAGGCTGGGGGCCTGCAGGCTGCCTGGGCGGGACGGGGGGTCTGCGGGGGGGGCGGGGTCCGTTCGGCGCGGGCGGCGCGGGGGTGCGGCGGGCGCGGTCGGCGGGAGGCCGTGCCAAAAATGACAGGACGAGATTCGAATCGCGCATCCGGGAATATGGGAACACACTCTAGGGTAACCTAAACCTGACGCCTTAAACCACTCGCCCACCTTGCCCACCACTACCCCAGGGGTGCCCCGGGCCCCCATCCGGGAGGGGCACGTCTCAGCTTACATGCTTCTGGAAGAGTGGCGGCCGTGGGCGGCCGCGGCGGGGCCGCGCTACGAGTTTGTGGTGAGGACCCGGAGGCGGCGGGCGAGCGGGCGGGCGCAAGCGCCGCCCCGCAGCACCCGCGGAGGCTGCGCGCGCGCGCAACCCCCCGATGGTGAAGCTTTTAAGGGGGTGCTGCTGACGTCTCGCTCTTCATTTGGTTCGGTTTTGGTGCGCCTGCTCCCGCTCGGCTCTGTGGCCCCCGAGCGAGACCGCGGCCGCGGCCCCCCCCGCGTGCACCCCAACTTCACTGAAACAGAAGGGGCGCCTACTCGCCCTACTTCATCGGCAAGCAATTCGAGGAGGGGGGCCCCCGGCACCAGCGCCGGGCCGGCGGGCTGCCCCCGCACTGCAGCCTGCGCCAGGCCCACGTCCTCCACCGCCACGGGACCGCACCCCTGGGGGTACCGCGGCCCGCATGCGCGCCGTCGCGGACAAGTCAAGGCGTGAACGAGCCGCCGGCGGAGCCCCACCGCGCCCGCGTTGCCTGGCTCGAAGCTGGAAACTACACACGGGGTCGGGAGGAGTGGTGGGCGCCGGCCCCCGCGGCCATGTTCGATCCGGGATCGCTTTCTGGAGCCGCCGGCTCGCACTGTTCGGCCCCGGGGGCGCGCTTCTGGCGGAATGATACAACGCTTCGCCAACGGCCGCAGCGGCCGCCCGGGTCCCGGGCCACGGACCAGCACCGCATCCAGGACTCGGCGCGCGCGTGGGCGGCCCGGCTTTTTTCGGGCTTGGCGGGCACCGCGGGGCGAGCTCTTTGCGCCCCGGCCTGAACGCCGCCGCCCTACGGCTGGTGCTCCAGGGGAGACGGGCCCGCGCACGCCGTGGCGCCGTACTTTGGGTCCCCTACGACCCCAAGGGCAGCAAGACCGGGGGCGCGCGCAAGGCGAGTGGGACGAATCTACCTGGGGAGGCGACGGTTGCGGCTGAGGACGCGCTCCCGGGTCGACCGGCTGGTGCCCGACGACGTGCTGAGCCTGAGGACCTCTGCCTTCGAGACCGCGGCCTACGGGCACTCGGGCTTCTCCTGGTTTCACCCCGCCGAGTGGCGGGCTTCGAGTACCCCGGACCTCAAGTTCTCGGGGACGCGGTGGGCTCCCCCCTGCGCCCCGGCCCCGCCCCCCCCTGGCTGCGGGGGCCGAGGGGCCGCCTGAGCCACCACTACATCAAACCCGGGCCCCAACGGCGTCATTGGACCAACCAAACAACCCAAACCTTCCCGGGGACCAGCCTAACTACGTCGCTTCAACCACGACACGTGATGGCCTCGATCCTGGCCGCGCTCCCGCTTCGCGGTGCTCCGGACGCCGGCCACCAAGATCAAGGTCCCGGCCAGTACATCGTCTCCGCCTGACCCGTTCGCGGCCGCCCTCTTTGTCGAGGTGCCCGACTGCGGGACGGCGAGTATGCGGCTCAAGCCAACGACCGGTGCTCCCCCCTGGGTCGCCAACATGCAAGGACGGCCGCCGGGGCTCTGCCCGAGGACGGCTTTCTGGCGAGCCCTGCGTAGCCTCCCAGCATCGCTTTGACGAAAGTTGCTACGGGCCGGAGCCCACCCGGCTAGCCGGCCCCGGCGGCCAGCGGGCCAAAGTATGTAGTGGACGTTCTGCCTGCCTGGCCAGCCCTCCTAGCCGCCCCTTCCCCCCCCATCATGCATGCGCTCCGCGCTAACTAAATACCAGGTTGCACCCACCCGCCCCCCCGCCATCACCCGACCCCAGCCACCCGATACGTCGTGGCTCGCGTGGCGGCGACCGCCTTGGAGCGGCCGCGGTTCGCCAGGCGCGGCGCACGCGGCGCCGGGTGCTGCCGGCCAGCCGTCGGGTCGGGTTCATCTCCCGTGGGCAGCATCTGCGGCGGCTTGTAGACCAGGTTACAGCGGGCCAGCGGCGCCCGTCGTTTGGGAAGAGGTTCGCCGGTACCGCCCTGGTACGGGTCGACCTGCACGTTGAAGGGGTAAGGTGATCTCTGCGAGTAGCGCGCGTAGCTGCTCTGGCTCTTGTCAGCCCGCAGGGGGTCGCTCACCAACGCCGCCCTCCACCTCAAAGGGGGGAGAGCGCACGTCCCGTTGACTCCGCGTTTTGGTGCCGTGCTGGAAGACGATGGAGGCCGTGGACACAGCGGTGGCTGCCGTTGGCCCCCAATCTCGTAGGTCGCCTGCCCCCAAAGTACCCGTCGCTGGGAAGGAGTAGCTGAGGCCCGGCAGGGCCGGCCCACGATCCTCGTCCCCCGGGGGTCATGAAAGTCCGGCCCGGTGATCACCATCTGCGACTTGCTGCTCCAGGTGCCCTCGAGGTACTCCACCGCGACCCGGGCCCAGGTCCACGCCATCGGGCCGTTCGACCCGACGCCGTCGCTGTCGCTGGAGCTCGCCGTGCCGTCGCGGTCTCGACCGCCGTCTCGGCTGTGGTGGTGGCTGCCGCCGCGCGGCCCCCACCACGGGGCCGCCAGCTGCGCCGCCTGGAAAACCGCCAGACGGGTTTCTGTTAGTAAAACGCTACGTCTGGTGGGGGTCTCCAGGGGGTGGGGGAGCCGCCTCATGTGGGCGCCAGGGGGGCAACAGGCAAGGGCCCGCCGCCGTGGGGGACCGGCCCTGCCCGGGGGGCGGGGGTACTGGCTCTCGCATATCTAGCCTACACAAGGGCCAGGAGCGCAGCGGCAAAAGCACCGCGCAGCCATAGCCCACAGCGGCGCCATTGCTCTTGCTCTTGCTCGACTCGCGCGTGGTCGTGTTGCTCTTGCTCGACTCGTGCATGGTCGTGTCTCTTGCTCGACTCGTGCGTGGTCGTCGACATGGCCGCCGCTCGAGCCGCTCGAGCCGCTCGAGCTCGCGGGCCTCCCTCGCGCGGCACGGCGAGGGTTTGCAGGGGCAGTCCTCCAGGAAGACAGACTGCGGCTCGGTCACGATGAACACCCGGTTGGCCGCCCGAACGTGGTGGGCCGCGCCAGGAACGTGCCGTAGCTGGAAACAACCTTCTCGACGTAGAAGCGCGCGTAGGCGCTCGCGGCTGCAGACGCTACTGCAGACGCTGCGGCTGACGCACCGCCCGCAGATGGCCACCGCCGAGGCCGCAGCAGTGGCGACGGCCGCAGAGCCGCCCGTGTTCGCGCCGACAGAAGCCACGGCAGACGCCGCAGCAGAGGTCGCGGCAGACGCTGCGCCGCCCGCGCCCACAGACGCTGCCGCAGACGCGACAGCCGAGGCGATCGCGGACGCAGCTGCAGGCGCCGTGCTCAGGGCAGGATGCACACTCGGCGTGATCAGGGTATGCACGCTCGGGGACGTGGACGTGGTCCCCCACAAGCACCACGGGGGAGGTCGTCGGCGTGACTGGAACCGTCTCTGTGACACTACAAAGTAGGTGGTGGTGCTGGGCTCCACGGGCTTGGTAGTGGACGTGCTCGTCGTGAACACAGTCACCACCGGGGTCGGGGTCACAGTGCTCTCCACAGTCACCAGTGATAAACACAGTCACCTGGGGGATAGTCGTCGTCGCGGTGGGCACGGTGATGTAGCGGAGACAGTGGAGGTAACATAGACGTGTGGACGGGTCTCGTTCAAGACGTTCGCATCGACCCAGAGTGTCATTCAGTGCGGTCGCATTGATCACAGTCTCAGTCTCGTTCAAGGGCGGTCGCATTGACCACAGTCACATTCAACGCGGTCGCGCTGGCCAGGTGCACAGTCTTAAACACAGTAGAGGTCAGATAGACAGTGGACTCGATCTCCTGGGTGACCGTAGCATCCGTCGGCATGTGTGCTACTGGGCCGCCGTGTGGTGGCCGTGCCAGGTGCCAGTCGCATTGGCCATAGTGTGGTGGCCGTGCCAAGTGCCAGTCGCATTCGCCGTCGTGTTGAGGTGCGCAGTGGCAGTGGCAGTCGCAGTCGCATTCGCGGTCGTGTGGATGGCCGTGCCAAGTCGCCGTCGCATTGTGTTTGTGGACAGGGGTGGGGACAGTGCACGAGTGCATCAAGAAGCTGGTCGCAAAGCCGGTGCTGTAGTAGCGCGGCGCAGACACCGCGTGCGGAATGGTGCTGTAGATATCCTGGACTCTCTCCGGGCCACTGTTGTGGTTTAGCAGCCGCCAGCGCAACCTGCTGCGTCTCCAGCTGGAAACAGCGTAGACGTAGCGCAAAACACTCATCACCGAGAATGGCAGTGTACTGGCCGAATGCACTGCGGTCAACTGGAATAACAGCCAGAATGCACGTAGAGGGGTCGTCATCCGAGGCCTGGACGGAGAAAGAGCTGAGAGGAATGGGAATCCGCACACCACTGAAGTCGAAGATAACATTGGTGTCAGGGACATCCTCGCAGGGACCAAACGTAGATGCTGGAATTGGCATCCACCTGGAAGCTGGGAACCAGACTGCCAATAACTTCAACGTGCTCGCCCGGCAGGTACGAGAAACTAGTGCCAGAGTCCAAAGCACGGCATGGTTGCCCTCCAGCAGCTTGCACTCATGCTCCAGGTCAGGGCCAACGCCCAAACCACTCAGAACCACACTGAGAGACGCAACCTTTTCAGGCAAAGTCGGCAGCACTGGCACCATAGGGAGGAGACCCAGCATACCCTTAAACTTTGGTACGGTCGATACCACCAAAGAGCAGACTGCCCTTGTTGGCCGAATTGCTGTTCGAAAACAGGGAGTAACTGATGGACCGGATGAGCCCCTGACGTCATGAGCACTGGGAGATGGGGTAGACAAAGTTTCCTTTGGAATGGCCATGGCCAAACAGCACGCCGTTCATTGCTCGACTCCGTGACATCCAAGCCGATTCCGAAAACATTGTGGCTGCTGTTGGTGAGATTGGCCAAGGCAAATTTGGCCTTCTCGATCTGACGCTGCCAAAGCCGACAGTGTCAGTGCCGTAGGTACCATTGGCGAACGACTTGTCGCCCGTAATTGATGTTGAAGTCTGACCCCCGTGGTATTCCAGGTACTGCTGGAATTAGCATGCCACACGTTCTTGCCTGGCTCGCACTTTAGCACTTCGCCTTAAACCATGGTGCCACACATGGGGTTCGAGGCATCTGTCACCCAAAGATCGCTGGAGCCGGTGTCCCGAGCACATTCACCGACTGGGCCGGAGTTCCAATTTTGAGAGTGGCCTCGTAGAAAAAGAAGTTGTTGTCTAGAGGCAGTGAGGGCGCAAAGAGAGTGTCACGGCGAGTAAGATGGTCACGGTGGCTCAACTGGTTGAGGACACTTTTCAGAGGTTCCGACTGAGGGCGGTTCTGCTTCAAGGTCACACCAACGGACAGGTAGCCCTGTACCGCGGCCGGAAGAGCTGCAATTGCAGTCAGAAACAGGACCTGGACCATGGAAATAATTGTACTTGGTATATCTACCTTTATATCTTTGTTTTCTGCAGAGAGGAGATCGTTGCATGTAGTGGCATCCTAAATTGGTATAGCTGCAGCGGTGGGCCACTTTTGCGAGCCTACTCCAGGGGACAAAATATTGCCTTAAGAGTAGTATAGAGGTCCTATTTCGTGGGTGGAAACTGCTTAGAGGGTTCTTTATTGATCGGTGCCTCGGTCTACTTGCAAGAGAGCTCATCTCAGCGACCAAGCTGGCTGTTTGTCACCAAACTCTGTGAGGCAGTGTGCCGTCTCCTGTTCTAAACCTTATATCACGTATAGCATGCAAAATGCAAAAACTTTCTAGGGAGTCTTTCTAGCTGCCTTGTAGGTGCTCGCCTTACAACTCGGGACCACCCGCTCCAGAGATGACTGGGGCGTAGCGGCCCGCAGCATGCTGCGTGCGGTCTCAATGGACAATTGCCCGTGCAGACGGTTCCTGATAGAAATTTAGAAATGATTACTCTTGTAGCACAAACTTCGTTTTTATCTCTTGGTTGTCGTCACTGCACCCAAGTGGTGATGTGCGTGACTAACTGATCCACATCTGGCATAATTTTTGGAAACAAGGGGACCGTGGCGCGCCAGCCGAGGGATTTTGCCGGTTAGTGTAGACTCGGCATGATAGCCGCGGTGGCTCGCGGGGAACCTCGTGTGTCGCCGTGCGAACTGGGTACTAAATATAAATTATGTGGGCTAGGGCTCCTGCGGGTCCAGGCGCGGCGACTAGCCCAGGAGTCGCGGAGGCGGGCAGGGCCTGGGGGCGTGGTGGAGAGTTGATTAAGTGAATTAGAATAAAATACACCTGCCGTTAATTAGAGCAAAAATGCAAAGGGCTGCTGCTTCGAGGGCAGCGGCGGGGTGGGAGGCGGTGAGGTTGCGAACTGCGGGCCGCCGGCCCTGGCCTTCATCATCATGGGCGAGTCTGCACCGGCATAGCGGGTGCTGCCGAGCGTGCTTGTGCTGCCAGCAGACAAAACCGGGGGCGTGAACGGCGGCGGAGTGAGTGGGTAAGACGGGGAGCTGGGGGCGCCCAGGGGGGAGCCGGGCACCTGGACCTGTAGATGGGCCGGGGCCGGCGGCTGGTGCTTGGCCTGCTCGCCGCGGGCGACGTAGGTGGCCACCAGGCGCGAGACCTGGAAGCGCTCGGCGCCGGAGTGGGCGTCCGCGATCGCGCGCGACGGGCAGCGCATGGCCTCGGTGACGCCTCGAGGCACCAGGCGTCCTCCTCGCGGAGACCCGGGGCCGCGCTCAGCGACGGCAGAAAAGAGAGGATGTGGAGGGCGAGGATGTGGACGTTGGGGCGACCAGGCAGGGGTCCGCGCCCACGAACTCGCGGTGGTAGAGCGAGAGGGCGGCCAGGTAGTTCGCCAGGCTGGCCAGCAGCGGCGACGAGTTGGCCGAGAGAAGCACCGACAGGAAGGTGTCCACGGTGCACTGCGTGATCGTCCAGTCCAGGGTGTTGAGGATGTGCGACTCCATCTGGACAAACATCTCCTCCTGGTAGGCCTTGCAGCACATGTGCGACAGCACCGCCAGCGACGGCACGTGGCTCTTCTTGTCCTCATACTTGGCTGCGATCCAGAGCGCGGTGCAGCCGACGAGCTGGAAGTGCTTGTGGAATACGATCCGGCGGGAGCAGTACCGGTTGACGATGTTGACGGCGAGGAAGAGCGTCTGCGGCTGCAGGCGCAGCTTGCCGACCATGTCGACGAGGAAGTCGACCAGGCTCGGCCACATGGCCCACTCGATCTCGGGCTGCATGTCGATCATGACGGTCTCGGGCCGGGTGGCCTGGTCCATCTTCATCATGTGGTCCAGGATGTCGTTCTGTAGTCGTTAATCACCAGCTGCGACAGCTCCCTGCCTACGTTTTCCAGTGCGAAACTCATGGCGATTAGGAAGAAAAAGAATGTCGGACCAAGAGGTGATTGTTCAGCCCGGATCCTCACATATATATATTACCATAGCGAGGGCAGCCATATGCAGGGATACATTCAGGTATGCAGTCTGTCACCAAGTATTCGTCGCGTCAATTATCTCGCGCCCGCGTCGTTTTTATATCGGTTTTCTACAATCAGTGAGGCCCTTATGGAACCCTTTGTACTCGAGTTTGGTCGCCACTAGCAAATTTAAGGGGGCGTGTAACAGACGTATGCAGTCCGATGAAAAAGGGGTTTTAGGAATCAATCAAAGCTACAGCATGCGTAGATCACTGCAATGTCAGCAATGCGCCCGCCCCGGCCCGCTTTCACCGTTTATACACTAGCTCCTTAATACATGACATCCACAGTCCTAGAGCTTTCAATCCACGCCTCCTGGGCACCTCTGAGACCTGGTCACCCCAGATGTCATGTGTCCGTGCTGGGTTAGGTATAGACCCATATGCATGCCAGTGTCCCTGGTTAGTACCGCCTCGACCGCAGATGATCAGGCACACACCCCTTTGAAGCAGAAGCCCACAAATTTAGTAGATATAGCCATGGTCTTCTAAAAAGCCCTCTGATTGATCCCCGGCCGGCCCTGGCCTCAATGGGTGGGCAAACGCGGTGTGGAACGCGTTGTCGCGCGCCAGTATCCATACCCCGTGTGAAACCAGCTCCCCCACCCCTTGTCCCACCCTCTGCCCCAGATTGGCTGCCTCAGCGGTGAGAAAGCAGGGTACCTGTGCAGTGCTTATCTGCCGTGGTCACAGGCGCATCGCGAAGCGATCAGCCGAGCGGACTTGGCTTGCAGAACTGGCAACCGTGGCAATATAGACCGATGCGTTGCTTGCCGCATGTTTCGCATCGCACTGCCTGTCGCCGAGAGTGGGCCATTAGATGTGACTAATCATTCTTCGCGTATGAGAACCTGCCTGATTGGTGGTCTCTTGGCAGTCTATATTGGTTTCTCTGTAATGTGTTTGGGAATGTAGGTGTCAGAGTGCTATATGCATGTCTGAGATTGTAATTCTAGTGTCTATCCAAGTACGGCCGAGGCAACTTGCGCCTAGCCTGCTGCCCCTTTCACCTTCCCCTTGCGGGACAACTTCTGACCAATATTCCCCAGTGGGTCGTGTCCCTGCAGAGTGTATGCACCCCTTCTGCAGTTAAGCACCCGATTTCCTGATGACATATGCGCGGGCAAAGTCCTGCTTTGCCTTTTAGTCGAGCCTGTCACCCAACTGGCGGAGCCTGCCACGTTGCAGATGGCGCGGCCGAGGGTAGCGCTGGTGATAGACCCCTTGGGCAGTGGTCGCCGATTTTCAGTGTCACCATCGACCACCAGGCACCCCGGGTGACAAACAGAGGTACTGGTGTAGGGTCTGGGGTAGAGGCTGGCATGTGGTAGCAGGCACGTATTTAATTGCTGCAGGGAATACCTGCACGATGTCAAGCGTCGCGCATGCACGTGCATGGGGCTCGCGGATAGCCAGAAGCCCGCGACCGTTGGTGGTGGTGCCCTCTGCGAAAAACACAAGGACGTAGCCGCGCGCGCGCGCCTCTTTCGACGCATCCTTGAGCTCCAGCTGGCCGCTCTCGGGCGGGGGCCAGTTGCCCAAGGCGTGCCGCAGGACCGCCCACCGAC
Source organism: Dryococelus australis (assembly GCA_029891345.1). Classification (NCBI taxonomy): domain Eukaryota; kingdom Metazoa; phylum Arthropoda; class Insecta; order Phasmatodea; family Phasmatidae; genus Dryococelus; species Dryococelus australis. Next base: position 1,995 of record JARBHB010000098.1, on the reverse strand, counting down.
TCAGGAGCACGACTGTATTAGGCCGTGCTCCGGGGAGAGCGAATATGCAGGCCATCTTCGTGCACCAGACTAAAGCGTCCAAGGGACTGACATAATTGCATACAATGACTCACCTGGCTCTGCGCGGCGGATGTTACGCCGGCGGGTGGAGATGCGGCGCTCGCCATCGTAGACCAGGGAGACGTAGAATATGCGGAGCGAGCAGAGGGCGGGGAAGAGCAGGAGCCACCCCACCAGGGGCAGGTCTGAAAAGAGGTAGGCCACGAGCCAGGACACAGCCACGAACGGCACCATCGCCGCGGCGACCGCGTGCATCAGTGGGCCGCCCTTGGTATGCGGCGGCTGGAACGGGGCGATGCCAGTGGCCTCGTCGCGGAAGCGGGTGAAGCGCTCCATGGGCCGCGGGTGATCAGTAATGTGCGGAGCTCCGCACTCCCGAATATAGCTGGTGGGGTGGGGTGGGAGTGGGGGTTGCGGGGCAGGTGGGGCTCCAAGCAGGTGGGGCTCCAAGCAGGTGGGGCTCCAAGCAGGTGGGGCTCCAAGCAGGCTAGATGCAGCCCTCGGTTCTGGAAAGCGGGCGGCGGAACTGGCTGGCCTGGCCGCGACAGCGCCTCTGGTGGCAGGCGCTCTCACTGGGTACCATAGGGGTCGTGGGGTGCTGGTCGAAATTTTTCGTGACGGGACTGCACCACGCACAGGTCGAGAACCGGGACGTCTTCCTCGAGGCGCTGCGGCAGGCCAAGCTCGAGGGCCGCGGGCTCCTAACGGTGATGAACCACACCTCGGTGCAAGACGACCCGCTGGTGTGGGGGGCGCTGGCGCCCGCCTCCTACTACGTCACGCCCGGGCACATGCGCTGGACGCTGGGGGCCGACAAAATCTGCTTCACGAGCCGGGCGGCCAGCCTCTTTTTCTCGCTGGGCCAGACGCTGAGCACCAAGCGGTTCGGGCGGGGCCGGAGCAGCCCGCGCTGGACACAGCGGTGTACCTCCTGAGCCCGGCCGGCGGCTCCCAGTGGGTGCACATGTACCCCGAGGGCTTTGTGCACCAGGCGGCCCCGCCCTACGAGACCACCATGCGCTACTTCAAGTGGGGTGTGTCGCGGCTGGTGCTCGAGCCGGACGTGCCGCCGCTGGTGCTGCCCATCTACGGGAACGGCCTGCAGCAGGTGTTTCCGGAAGACAAGCGCAAGCGGCCGCTGGGCTACGGGCGCGGCCGCCGGGTGCAGTACCGGGTGGGCAGCCCAATGGACCCGCGCGCGCTTGCTCGGTTCCGGGACCGGTGGGCCGCCCTGGGGGCCGAGCCGGAGGCGGGGCAGGCGCAGGCGCTGCGCTCCGAGCTCGCGCTCTACCTCCGGAGTCTGGTGGAGCAGCTGCGGGAGGGACCCGGAGGGCGAGCGGTTCGGGGAGCCGGGGTTCTGGCACGAGGACGGTGCGGCCCGTGCTGGGTCTGAACACCGAGGAGAAGGCGCGGCGGCAGCCGCGGTAGCCGCGGGCGCGCGGTGCTGCGGGCGGGTGTAGGGGTGGCGGCGTGGCTGCGGCGCCACAGAGGCCGTTAGCAGCGGGGGGCGGCGCCACAGCGACCGTTGGAGCAGCCGGTGGCGCTGGCCCGCAGCCACACCCTGGCCAGCACTCTTACGAGTTATTCATCATGGATCAAGCGCCCAACGGGCCGGACTCTCAGTCCACGGCGTATGCAGTCGACGACGAGAGCAGCGCGGGCGAGTCGCCGGCGGTCGCGGCGTCGAGCCGGGCGTCCAGCAAGGCGCCCCTGAACGGCTCAGCGTCCACCACAGGCGGGGGTGGGGCGCCCGGTGCGCCGAGCACCACAGCAAAGGCGGGCCCCCCCACCGTGGGCGCGGCGGGCGCGCCGCGCACCACAAAGCTGCCGCAGCAGGCTGCGAGCGAGCGGGTGGACTGGCGGCGGTGCTCGGGCGCATGCAGCGGCTCCTCGGCGCGCGTTCGAGGGCTACCGGGCCACGGTCACGCAGTTCCT
>JARBHB010000097.1:0-25781 GCA_029891345.1 Dryococelus australis | reverse complement strand
GTTATCATTGAGATACTACTACATATTGTTTGTAAGTGTATACTTTTATTTACATATGGAGGAATATTAGATATGTACTCTGTTAATGTATTAATATCACATATCCATATAATCTGATTTCAGCAAGAGCATTTGATTGACACAAAAATAGAAATGTATTGCTGTAGCAGAAATTGATTTATTGTTAATCTTATAAGGTATATTTACTTTTGAATTGTTATTAACATAAAATTTTTTATATGTCGGCATATTCCATACAGATTGACGGAATCGATCTGAAAAGTAATTTATGTGTTTCGTAAATGTTATCTACTTTTCACTGGTATGTAATATTAACGAAAATATCATATTTTGTGTTCGCCAGTGCTTAGTCTGATGGACGCTGGAAATATTTTGTGCTTAAGAGGATGTAGTTCATACCGATTTCCTGTGAAATTCTTTTTTAAGCGTTCATGCTTTTCTCGGTAAATTAGTGTTGTTGGAATACGAGTTTTGGGCAAAAGAAACCCATACCAAGTATCTACTACTGTACGGTTCCACTTTTAGCATATTACACACATTTAAAGAGGAAAAATATCGTAAAAACGGCAAAAAATGATATGTTCACTGCTGTATTGCGCAGTTTCCGTAAGGGTTCGATGCTTTTAATTATGAAATTTTTTTTTATTGTAATGTTGATATCTGATTTCTTTAGAAGTGCTGAGATTTTCTAAAAGTACCATGAAATAATACACAAGAAAACATCATAAGTATTGTACATTTCATGTGAATAAACTGTACATAGTGTATAACTAAATGAAGTATGTTTGTATTAAGATGTGTTAGGTAAAAGAGTGACCAAACAACACTAGCATTTGGTTCGTTTCTTTATTGTGGGCTTAATTTTATGTAGTGTTTGATGGTTTTAACTTTTAAATTATTTTTATTGGAATGTTAATATCTTCATGCTATATGTTGTTTTATACTATGCAGGGGCGTAGCCAGAAGGCACCCCACTTTTCGACCCTTAATTTTAAAAATTATTATCTTCAAAAATATAAATATTTCTACCCGCGGTATATCCAATGATAAGATACGTAAACTGCCCAAATAGCACCACTTTGCACCTTGAAATCCAAAATTTCCCCGCTTTATTGGAGATCTCGGTGGTCCTTTATGAAATTCCCAAGTTGCCCCTCCTCAACAAACACAAATCCTTGCTACGCCACTGGTCGACTAGGAAGTGTTTAGTATCCAAGCAGGTCTCCAGATTTAACGCAATTCGATTTTTGTCTGTAGGAACCTATGAAGAAGACTGTGTTACCACAAACCTATGATTATAGTAAATAAATTCATACTCAACATTAACACACATTGAGTCTGCCTGTTGCCATCATTTGTAATACCATGCGAGGAGCGATTGTGACCGCCTGTGAATACTCTACAACGGAAACCGTAGCCAGTGTTTGTTGTTCTTTGAGCATTTTTAACTGCTATTAACATTCACACAAACCCATAGTAATCCTCAGAGAGTCAAATACATGCAGTCCCATTACAGTGCCTTTAATTGTTCTTCTTTATTCAGATCAAAGTGTGTTATCATTAATTTGGGATATATAAAAGACAAGCTCCATTATATAAATAAAATTACTTTACCAAGTAGCATAACAATTGGGTAGAGAAAATATACAACTATCTGAGTATTATAATTATCTACAATCGGGCATAACAACGTCTGGTATTGAAGAAAACCACTGACTGGCCTCCATGATGAATTTCCCTTTTTCCCTTCAAAATTTCCCCTTTACCCACAAAAAAAACTGAAGTTCCCTTTTAACCTAAATTTTCGCTTCTTTCCTTTAAAAATTTCCCATATTTCTCTCGGAAAGAACCGAGCCCCCCCCCCCCCCAACTCAAAAAACCGAGCCATTGAGATCTTTTGAGGGGCTCATCAGGACTCTTGACTCAGTACTCAGGATGCCGAAACTATATCCGGGACTTTGGATGACCTGAAAACAAAAACTGAGAAAAAAAATTGAAAAAATTCAATAAATGCCTGACGGTCAGCCATATTGGTGCATGTGACCTTATACTTGACACAAATGACCTTAAATTGCATCGAACCCAAAAATTTCAATAATAGACAAAGAGTCGCCAAATATTTATAAAAATAATTATTTCAATAGTTATAAATTAAAATTTATAGTGGTCAGGCTTGGACATATCGAGGGACTGGAACCGAACAACTGCCATGTTATGACATCACTCAAACACCATGTTGGACCCAGGTGACCTAACCTTTGACCTTACGCTGTTAGAATGCCAAATGTCCTATTTTTTCTGTATAAATGCAGTTATACATATTTTTACAGAAAAAAGCTACCTTTTGCTCACAAAAGGACTTCCACCATATAATTTATCTATAAAAATGGGAGTAAAGGACATGAGACCCAGTTCTAGAGATCTTAGATGGTAGGTAGGCACTGACATCTCATTGACAGCAATATGATTGGTGATGAAACCAGAAATATGTGAAACAGTACAGAGACAATTAAAATACACGAGCGACTTACCCGGGATTCGAATTAAGAAAAACTCGTAAAATTAAGCTAGCTTTCAATCATATGCATGACGTAGATAGTATCCGGAGCATCAACTTCGGATATAATCAGTCTAATGTTATGAATGATAGGGTTCCCTAACCTGAAATATTTACTCCATCATCATTTTGAAAATAAGTGCCTGAGACACTATAACACTAAATTTCATTGACCTACCATAATACTACTTGTGTAAAAATTATGATGGAAATCGATTGATTGGTCACTTAGATATGGTATAAAAACCTTATTTTCTTAAACAAGGCTAATGCTATATTACAAAATTGCTTAAAAAGAGTTTGTGTACACGATATTTGTAATAGATAATGCCAGCATAAAATGTTTGATTCAAATTGTTAAATTGGTAACTATAAATACCAAATATATAAAAATATTTATAAATGCGCCATTTTTTAAATCATTACCTGGCCACACTTAATTCATGTAACTATACTTGTCCTTCCGTAGGTATGTAACATTTTGAGAAAATTAATGGAATAATTTCACAAATATGCAAATGTTAAGTTTACTCACCTGGCACTAAACTGTAAAAAAATCTGGCAAAGTAGTATCTATGTTTGCATATCGGTTGATTGGTCCTCGTGATATGGCATATCGGTTGATTGGTCCTCGTGATATGGCATATCGGTTGATTGGTCCTCGTGATATGGCATAAAACCTCCATTGATCGTGTGACGATCTTCATGAATGCAGGGAACATTTTTATATTTATCACATTCAATTATAGTCATACATAAAATATACAAAGTTAAATTATAATTTCTTACATAGTTTCGTATATATATATATATATATATATATATATATATATATATATATATATATATATATATATATATATATTGAATACTATGATAAAATGTTTGTATATGTCCCATTAAAAAAATATGCGACTTCCATACTTAAAACATATAAATTAATATAGCATACAACAGTACAAATTCTTCGCCAAATTTTAAAGAAATCGGTTTATTTTTTCCCGAGATATTGCATAAAAATTATGTTATTCCATGTGGGGCTTTCTTACAAAATGGCAGAGAAATGAAGATTTGCATTTACGATCTTGATGGATACAATTGATTCCATCAACATACCAAGTTAAGTTGAAATTTGTTATGCATTTTTGTAGCAAAAAGTTCGGAGATAAAATGTTTACATAACCGCCATTTTGAAAATATGTATATTAGTCCCACTCAAAATTAATCAGTATACATAACTTTCATTTTTTTGCTAATTGTTTTCCAAATTTGGTAGAAATCAGTGTTTTTTTTTTCCGGAGATCACATAATTTCAATTTGCCAAGTAATACTACTTTATAAAATGGCTGACAAAAGAGATTGCCTGTACACATTTGATTGTTGCAATATATACAGACCTTATTGAAAGTTTCGTTGGAATTAATTACATGGTTTCGACAATATAACATAAACTAAAATAGCTGTATGGTCGCCATTTTAGGAATAAGTGTGACATACCTAAAACATATCAGTGAATATTTTCTACCACAGTAATACTTGCTTGCCATATTTGGTAGGAATCGGTAATTGTTTCCCAAGATACCACATAAAAACTTCATTTATTCGTGTGATACTACCTTACAAAACGGAGGACATAAGAGGATCAATGTTGACACATTTGATGTTTGTTTTATATACTCCGAACGTACAATGTTATGTTGGAATTGATTTAATTATTTCGAAGATATAGCATATTATGTTAAAATATCTACATAGTCACCGTTTTAAAAATAACTGTCTGACATACTTGAAACATATTTGTACAAATCAACTGCTGCAGTACTACTTGATTGCAAAATTTGGTAGGAATCAGTTAATTATTCCCTGAGAAATTACACAGAAACTTGATTAATTCATGTAGCGCAATCTTACAAAATGAATGGCAGAAGTTTAGTTTTTTTGTTTATTTGATGCTTGTAATAGATACTGCCAGAGTACAAAATTGTGTTGAATTGGTCAGATGGAATGGTAGTAATACCAAATAAACAAAAATAATTTTATGGACGCCATTTTGAAAATAAGCGTCTTAATCAGTTTAATTACTGGCATTAACATGACCAATCATAGTATTACTTACATGCAAAATTTGGCGAAAATCGGTTCAGTATTTTCCGAGATATAATGTAAAAACTTTGTTTATAATGTGCAGCTATCTTCCAAAATGGTGACCAACAATAGTATGCACTTCTGAATTTAATGCTTACAACTTGTGCTATCAGCATACAAACTTTGGTTAAAATCGGTTGATTGTATAAGAGATATGACATCTCCTAAATATTTTAATGACCGCCATTTTGAAAGTAAGTGTCCGTCGCTGTCGAAAACTTTAGAAGTTAGGTGTCCCAAATTAGTACTACATGTGTACTAAATTTGGTGAAATTCGGTTAACACGTACAAAAATTGATTGGGGGACACACTCATGCAGTCAGACACACATGCACACACATACACACATTACAAACAGACAGGAAAGTGGCTTCATAAGCATTTCCTCCCTTCGGAAAGTATTCTAAAAATAACACAAATTACGTTAGACTGCGATTGCAAATTTTCCCTGACAACTCTGCCGAAATCAAATCTGTTAGACAATGGATGGTTCCTGTCATACTTGGTGAGTTTCCTCTAACTGCTACATTTATTTTTTCTGTAATAAATATTTATTCATATATATATGTATAGAAAAAAAAAATACATACTTTTTTACTCGGCTGCTTCGGTCTGATAGTATCAAACAATAGACATATTTTCTCCAGCATTTACAAATTCAATACCCAAACTCTATGTTATTAATTATTCATTCTAGTTAAATATACAAGAGTTAAATTAAGTTTTTTAAACAAACATTTATGGTGTTCGGCTGATTTTGTTCAAGAAAAGAAAGCCTTAATAAGGCAATGAGCGCTATAAAATTAAATTTTTTGTGCCATGACTATTATATTTCGTTAAAATTGTTGTCATTATAAGTTTGTTTATTCTGAATCAAATGTAAAAATCATTAAATTTAATGAGATTTTCCATAGAAAAACTTACACTGAAATACTGACGTTGTCAAAGAAGCCTACAATCCTTTACTTCAAGCTCGAAAAATAATATTAATAGTAGCTTTGGTATAAGAAAACATATATTATCTATCACCAGTATTCTGCCTACTTTCGTGATTGCATTTGTGTCAACTTTAACAAACGTATTCAGTATATTCACTTGAATATCATTAGTAAATTATTAACTATACACTAAAATGAATTATAATTTTATTTTATAAGATATATCACTACCCCCTCCTTTATGCTGCAAAGCTAGTTAATCAATTTATGATCGCTAAGAAAAACTATAACACATACATTCGAACACAGGGCTTAGTCCAGCTGCAACGCCTTAGCGACGTAGATTTCTGAGGTTAATAAAAATTAATTCCGATTTTTCTGAAATAAAACAGCAGCATAGTTAAAGGGAGGCAAGGAGAAAGACGTACGCCATTGAAAAAAATCAAGAAAGTATGGACAGAAAAATTCCAAAATCAGTACAAATATATTGAAGCCCATCAAAACATTATTACCAAGAAAAACAACTTTGCAACTACCAATCGGTGAACTAGGGGAAGGTGAGAGCACGCATTCACTGGAACAAACAGAAAAAGAACAATATTAATATATCCTGAGAAATCACCCAACTTGAATAAACACTTGTGAAATCCCATTAAAAAAAAGGTCAAATAACTCCCTGAGTAAAGAAAGCACCATTGCAACTTTAAAAGTTAAGCACGCCTGATGATTCACTGAAAAGTACAACATGGAATACTAATTTCAAGAATACCATTGGGAAGAAGCGAGAACCCTCATTACACTTAACCATGAAAATAAAGGCAGGCCATAAAATATCCACTAAACTCCTTGGCATTTAAATTCTTTTGGCAAATCGTAGCCAAGGAGACCATTCCTACAGCACGACAAAAAAAAAAAGGGGGATCCACCTCTTACAAACATTCCCATAAAATACCACATTGAAAATTCACGCAAGCAAATCAGTGAAGAAACACTTACCTACAAAAATACTTTTACACAAAAATCGCTATAAAAACACTGCTAGAAGGGAAACTCTACCCCCAGCATAACAACAACTACGTTCATTGAAATACTTAACTTGAGTAGTACTCATATTACGTGAAAACGCGTCAAGCATGGTGAAGCCCCGAACTACGAAGTGGTGTAGACATGATCTCCAGCCCGGGCAATTCGAAGAGGAACACTGCACACTTGCTCGGGCTGGGACGAACATTTATACGCGAAAACGCGCCTCGCGTAGGTTAAGGAGGCGGCTGGAATAGCGGAGAGGCGTATGGAAGGTGCCAGAGTGTGCGAGGCTGAACTCGTTGCTAGTAATAGCCAGCAGACAGCGCTCTGTGTCTGGAAGCGTTCAGATGTGTGCAACCCTTGTATTGAGGAGGGGGGAGGTGTAAATGAAAAATAAAGTACCTTTTTCTGTAGCAAAACTTTTGCCTCTTTAAATAGTAACCCCACTTCAAACAAAATAACAGTTTATTAATCTGGTCTATCAAATACAGGCGTGGCAAATAACCAAACAGACTTGCTAACCAAGTTGATTAATGTCATGTAGTTCTGTAAACCCACCAACCCCATAACAGCAGCACGTAATCGTACTCCAGAAAATTGTAGGCATCACACAATGCACAAGCCGGCGGGACGAAAAATAAATCGTTCAGGCAGGACAGTCTTTGGCAGGACAGGAGTGCTCACATAAAATTGCTTGAGTTTGATAACTGACACACGTGTCAGACTTCAAGCAGCGCTTCAACAGTTTAAAACAGTTGTTTGAAAACCACAATTCTTTCATTTAACAACCAATTTCATTTCTTCCAAATACATTTCAAATTTAAATAAATAGAATATATTTAATAAACGCTATTATTATTGTAAAACAGTCTTAAACGTACTCTGTTTAGGGGTAACAAATATACATATAGTCTGCAAAATTCCCTTTATGAAGGTCGAAAAACATCATATAAAGATATTTAACTACAGAAGAAAATATTATCCTAAAGAACCTACTGATGGAGATAACGACAAGGTAAAAAGATAAATAGATACGGACATGCCCTTCAGTATCTGAACTAGTGAACCAAAATGACAGAATTTCCTAACTTAAAGATAATTGTATTTAAATTAAATCTACTCAAACTAAATCTATCTTTTACATGCATTTAAGAAAATATCATATTCATGCAGTTTCAAGCTTGTGTTTGTTACCTTACCAAAAAAATACATCTCGGAAATCAGTACAAGATATAATAATAGAAGTTCGAGGTAGCCCTAGCTGCTTAATCGTATTTTTCACGTCAATGTTGTCGACTGGTTCTATGTAAGTATTACAACGAATGATTAATATGAAAACAACTCAGTATCTATAATTTAGTACCGACTATTTGGCATTATGTAGGGACGCAAAATTTTAAAGCACAATTTTGGTAGATTTCATACTCGACTTACTAATTCATCAAAATAACTCGCTGGATTTTACATGTGAAATTTAAATGCCACATTTGTAAAAAATAAGCGGCCTTTGCTTTACAAAAACGCCATGCTTGTGAATAATGTTTTACATTGGATCCGGTTTGAGTTGGCGGGGAATTTACCGATGATTATATTTAGATCCGCCTATGTTATAGGTTGTTCACAGAAAATTGAGCACATTTGAAAGCCCTGCTTTAGATCTACTAGAATGAACTTGTATATTTCACCGTCTTATGTAAAATTACCATTTCCGTGGGCATCATTACTTTATTCATGCGTCAGTGAAGTGAAACTGTACAATTATTAGAAAAGGAAATATTCTAAACATATGCCAGTTTTTACGGTTTGTTGCATTAACAAAATAGAAAGCGAGAGATATAAATCTAATTTATCCCAAACGGTTACCTAACACTTTTTATTCAACGTTAAGATATAGAACCAATTTCTTACGATCGTTACCAACTTTACTGGGCGAATGCCATTAAGTGCGCCAGTTAAAATATATGCATGCAGGGGCAGTGACATGTCCTAAGGTTACTTTCTAATGTGCTCACTTTAACGTGAACAGCTTTTACCAAAGGGCATCTTACATTTACGAAGAGCTTTCATGACTAATTTCATAAAACTTCACATCAGAATTTCTTTATTGACTGGATGATATCAAGAGTTATCGTATCAGATGTCGGCCCTTTAACCAAAAATAATGAGTGTATTGATAATATTATTAAGACTGTCTCTGTCGAGTGCGAAAGCATCTTGAAAAAAAAAGAATATGACAATTGCCTAGGCATGTTTCATGTGTTTTAATGGAGGACATTGTGGGTGAGCATTTACGCTGTAATCAAATTCCCTTAACAATGCGACTCCATTTGCCATCCAGTTGCGGATAATTTCTGTTCTGTTGGAAACAGGTAGCCTAGTACGTTTACTTCTAAATTTAAATGTTAGAAAATGCGAAACTTTCAAGATAAGTTGCAGCTAATATGGTATTACTGACCGTCGTAATGGGAAATAGGCTTATGAGAACACATTTCTGTCTGCGTGTACGTAGGTGTGTGTTTGTGTGTGTGTGTGTGTGTAATACTCCCTCTAAACAATTTGAATCAATTAATCTAATTTCACCAAACTGGATATAAAAGTAGTACAGTGTAAGTTCACGCTGCTTTTATAGATTTAGATTGTATAATATGTTTATTTTAAAAATAGAGACCATTTTAAAATTTATGTGTCCATTTAATATTTAGGGAAGTATTTAACCAATATAAAAAAAATTTCGTGTTTTGGCAATTCATAACGTCAATATTTCATTTACATAGGTATGCTGTTTTCCAACATGGCACTACTTGGAAAAATAAAGCCTTTATATCCTATCTCGGAAACTACACAATATTTTCGTACCAAATTAGGCAGATACTTTACACCAGAGCAGGCCATGAAAATATAGGCAATTGAAATGGATAAGGCACTTATTTTCAAGATGGTTACCATATTAATAGTTTGAGTTATATGACTATATAAGTGATGCATTCTCAGAAAAGTTATCTTAGGGTGAAAAACTATTTTCGGGTTTTGGGTAGTTTTTGCAGACAATTCTACGAGGAATTCAATTAAACCAGTTTGCAACTTTGTAGCATTTATAGATTCAGCATGTTCCGTTCATATCTCGAAAACGATAATTTTAACATTTTCAACCTTTTTTGGGCCTCATGAAAAACTTACTTATTCACCCATAAATGTACCTTTTCTGAAAACGCGTCACATATACTATATAATTTGACCATAATAGACATAATTTGGTAGGCGAAAATTATCAATAACAATCATCATATAGGTATGTGTGTATATATATACACTAATGATTGTATATATATATATACACTAATTTTTATTATATATATATATATATATACCATACTTTATTTACCATTTTGTAAGTTCGCATCACATTAATAGAATAAAGATTTTCTTCTATATCTCGGGTAACAGCTAACCGATTCATAACAAATTTGATGTACGAAAAATTCTACGTTACACTATGTGAATTAATATGTCTTTAAAAAAAACGATACCTTTTACCAAATTACAAGGGAGCATGAAAAAACCTACTTGTCTGAAGGGCCCTTCTGTGGTATGCGGCAATGCATCAAGTGCAAGCATCAGTTGTAGGTACGAAAGACATACGCACATACCTGGAGCACATTAAGCATAGGTTATTCAATCAACTAACAGAAGTAGTTGAGGAAGGTTCCATACAATACAATGTTTGGCTGGAGGGTACCTACGAAAAGCCTCAACCTTTGGATGAATCCAACATTCGCCTAACATTCGAGACTGCGAATCAAGCATTGTAAAATGTTGATAGTATCTGAGGGTCTTTAGAGGCCTCTAAATAAAAACTTTGTCGTGAAGAAGAATATATTCCCAAAGGTTTTGGTTGGATACATGCTAGCATAAATTGCCTTGAGGTGCGTTTAAACAGATTATATTCACTACATGAAAAGTGATCATGCAGCTGTAAAGACACTACGTGAAAGGTGTGGACAAATTTACGGATTCTGCTTTTATGTGTGATGTCTGAAGTATGTGTGTGTATATATATATTATATAAATAAAAATATACTTTATTTCTCGCTGGTGTTATACCCTTCCTACTTCCCTGATATTGAGAATATGATGTGGCTTGGTTTAGTCACAAATACATACATTTAATAAAATCCGAGTAAGATACCTTTATTCCTACAAAACATTTAAAATAATGAATAATTACAAATAGTGGCATTGTGTAATAATTAGACTTCAAGAGAGGATACCTGAAATAAAGTTGAAAGTCCTTTTTGCATTATACTGGTTTACTTAATTTCTTCATATAATAACAAATACAGAGTTTTTTATTTGACATACCTCTATGCATATGAAACTAACATGTTCACCAGAAACAAATGCAGGCATCAAAGTCAACGTCAACCGGTATAAAAGGAGCTTTGTTCATTTTAGAGTGTTTTTGTTGTAGTATATTTTATTAATTAAAAAAAATTGTAATGTAATATTTTATTTCTTATTTGACCTATGTCGTAGGGTAACCAGTCTATTTTGAACTGTTATTGTTAAAAATATAACTATAGAGCAAATATATAGACTATTCGATATGGTTGTAAAGGACTTTTACATACATATGCAAATACATACAAACATATATATTTTGGGCTATAAATTATGTTTGCACATTGAATTTCACGAGACTGGTCTTAATATGTTGCAAATTATATTAACATCCTTAAAAACATGCTTACAGCCCGACTTGCGGGAATAAGGTTTGATAAATAATTATTTTTACTGAATGTATAAAATTAATGTGGGCTTAGGTACATATGATTCAGAATGTAACAAAATGCTTTGTAATCAATATTTAAGCACTCGTACTTGTTGTGAGTTAGCATACTGGACTTCTTTCCGGCGGGCCATGCTCTCGAATCCTGCCACTACATGAGAAGTTTTTCGTTTATTAAATGGGGGCAATGGTGGCTGAGCGGTTAGCCTGCTCGCCTCCAATCAAGGCGATTCCAGTTCAATCCCCACCGGGTTACTGCGGATTTTTGCGTATAGGAATCTCGGTGAACTCCCGTTTCCCCCGCCCTTTCATTACGGTGCTGCTCGATAGTCACCTCAATAACCCACATCGGCTCTCAAGGACTCAATGTCAAGAGCCGTCAAAATCTCTTCACTGGCATTTTTAAATGCTATCAGCTCTTATGGCAAAGTGTAAAGTTTACATAATTAAAATTTTTAAAATTTATTTTACAATAAAAATATATTGTAAATATATTTTAATGTATTTTTCAAATATTTCGGCATTTATCAAATGTTAAATACAATAAACATAAATAGAATTATACTAATTATTTATAAATGCATAGATTTCTAGATATCTGGTTGATTTGACAAGGCTGATGTGCGAACATGACCAGTTCGTGCTTACTTGATTCGGGGGTTATTTACACTGGCCCTCTTTCCCCGTAGTTGCATCATGTTATCGCCAGCACGCGTTGAGTGTAATAACACGTGTGTCTGCCTCGCGTGCTTGCTGGTATGTGCATGGTTACAAGGCTAGACGACTTATATTAATATCAAATTATTTTTTCTTTCAACAGAAAAAACAATTTCAATAAGTATATATTAAAAAAATATCGATTGAATTGATTTTAAAAAAACCAAGTATTAAAATTCGAATATTTTTAAAGTCCTGTCTGGAATGTACATAACAATATCTTTATATACCTTCTCGTGTATGGAAAATTACAGCTTCAACTTAGTAAATAAATATACACACTGGCAATTCGCGCATTCTAGCAGGTGATGAAGGAACTATGTAGACAGCGAGATCGAATGAAATTTATAAACATCCTACCAAGAAGACGACAAGAGAGAAAGGGAAGAGAGAAAGAGATGGAATGAGAGGGAAAGGAAAGAGAGTAAGAGATGGGATGAGACAGACAAGAGAGAAAGTGATTGGAGTGAGAGAGCGAGAGACAAGAGAGTAAGAGATTGAATACGAAAGACGTGAGAGAAAGATATGGAATGAGAGAGAGAAAGGAAAGACAGAAAGTGATAACAATATGCTATATCCTACAGTAATTCGTTAGGGAGGTAGGTGCCATTGAAAACCGATAATTCAAATGATTTGAATTCAAAATAGTGAATCATGCATCATATTAAAGAACAATTCTGTAAATACTATTGTGTTGAATCGCGATATGAAACCTGTGAATGGTTGTTGGTTTATAACATCCCCATTCATTGTGAACATAAGGTGTGCTACGTTATTATCTAAGCAATATGTGTAACCGTTGGGTGTTTATAAATTCAATGACGTCATTATCATTTGTACATGGAGGTACACAAAAACGTCGATTTTAACGGTTACCTACTTATTTTACGAAAAACTATTACATAAGCCGTATAAAGATTTCTTTCTCATTTTGTACAGGAAATCCGCTCGCATCGTTTCTACCTGTACTACAAGGTCAACTTGTATATGTGACTGTTATAGACAGCAGTAGCAAATTCCTCTTTTAGGAGTTAAGAAGCTGACATATTTGAAGTGATTACTCTTCTTGTAATAAAGATTATTCGTGCGTACGAATGCTAACTATTGAGTGTTGCGAAAATATAGAGGAGACCAATGCCTTCATAGTCAAATCACCGATCGAGCCGATACTGTGACAAAGTTTATGTTTTCGTCATCAATGCGCGGCGAAAGGATAAGTGTGAATGTTTGAAGAATTCGTCGCGTGTGATATTTAACTGCAAAAGTGCCTAAGGTAGTTTGCTTGAGTTGCTAACTTGAATATAGGCTACACGTAAAATAGCGTTCATTCTCATACCGACAAAAATCATGTGTCGACGTTGCTACCTCCTGCTAATATGCTGCATACTTTGTTGACAGAAGGTGAGTGGGCAACAGACTATATAAACAGCGATCATTGTTCGAACCCCTTGTAATTATTAGGTTATTAAAAAAAAAGGAAATATCTTTCATTGCGACTGTTTCTTCAATATGGCGAATCCTCCCGGGATGGGAAATTTTATAGTTTTCAGGATATCGTTACAGGACTGTGCTGAACAAATCTCAGAAAGTTTCGTTTAGTTATTTATTTTGATCGGGTCAAATTCTAAATACAAAGAATACTCACTGATATCTGTGTTGACAACGAAGCAGGTAATGTCTGTACTAAATGGTTTCATTTTATGTAATCCCTTTCCTTCAAATCATCGATGAATGAAGATTTTAATGTGCGAGTGATTTCCACCTTTTTGCAGGTCAATCGAATGCCTGTGCCTATAAACAAATTAATACGGGTTTTCGGGAAATACAGGTGAGCGTGCCATTCAGTTGGTTCGTGAGAAATATGCGCATATGAAGTGGACGAATTTCAGAAGAATAATTTAGCACCAGTAAATGTGGAGACTAATACAGCCAGCGAGATTCCTCATACTGTTTTGAGGCAGAATTTTGAGAATGGTTTTTGAGGGATTTTTGACATCTTGTTGGTCTTGTTGGCCTGTTAGTCTTGTATGGCAGGTGTTGATAGTCAGTTGATCCGGGCGATATTGTTGGTCTGGTCTATTTTGTTGGTCAGTTAGCATGATTGATTTATATGGGTGTTTGATATGATGAGCTGGTGTGAACAATCTGTATGGATGAACAGTCTTCTCTGAACAGATGATGTAGATGGTCGTCACAGTTGGTTAGTATGACTGGTATATCCACTGGTATTGCCGTTTGGTATGGCTTGCATGGTTGGAAAGTTTTGTTATTATGGGTGTTTTGCATAGGCGGTTGGTATGTACATAATATAAGGCTTGTTGACCTTGTTGGTTGGTCTAGTCCATTGGTATCATTAGTTGTTCTGTCGGCCTTGTTTGTTCAGTTGGCCTGTTTGGCCTCGTCGGTTGGTATGGAAATTTGGTATGGCAGTCTGTGAGATCGGTTGGTGTTGAGGGTGGTCCGAACTGTTGATATGGTTAGTTGGTTTTGCTGTTGTGTATAGTTAGTATGGCTGGTATGGTCATTGGTATAACTGTTTCTCTTGGCTGGTATGGTTTGAACACAGTCCTTTTGTATGAATATTTGGTATGTGTGGGATATATTGTGTAATTGTGGTTAATGAGATATTGGTCATGGTAACTGTGGGTAGTAGTAAATCTGTTGAAACATTTTCACTGAACTGAACTGATAATGTTAAGATGGGTTTACTGAAAATTTACATTATTTTTGTCTCGCAATGTATGTAACCTGGGCATATAAAAGCACTTCTCTCCAAATGTGACATGTCGGTGTTGGAAGTGTTATTTACGATGGTGGCTTAATTACTTATTGGTGGCACTATGGACAATTATTTGAAGATGGTGGCCAAATATAATCATAAAACTTGTGTAGATAGTAGTTTGGTATATTAGTTTGATTGTACTTGAGCTGCCCGTGTATGTTCCAAGTTGCAAGGGACAAATTTCAATGGTTTGCGAATGGCATCGTCTACAAAGTAGGAAATACAGCTGTAGTCAGCAATGGTTCCACCAAAGACGAAGTAGGGACGGTTGTCGCAGGAACACAATAAAACATGTTTCAACTTCACCTTAACACTCTAATGCCTCGTGGATCCTAACAGGTACTTGAAATCTGAACAGAATTTTTGCTTTGGTGAAAAAATATACGAGCATGCCGAAAATATCACACAAACTGTAATGAAGAATTCTAAGATAAAATAGCCAGGTGAATAATAAAAATGCCAGTGAAGAGAGAACAATAAGTTCCTCGCATCAGACGAAGAAATTTGGACACATATTTTATCTGCAACGGTCGAGATGTCATGTTACCAATCTCCAACCATAATCGACCAATGTTTCGTCACCATTTATCACTAGTGCATTCTATTGGCAGTGGTGGTGGTAGAGCTAATCGGTAAATGACGGTATCGGTGAGGGGGATGGGGTAGTGGTCGGGTGTAACTTATACATTGATTCGTTGGAGGGGCAGTTGTATGGGGGCAGAATAAATAGTAAATCATTTATAAGGGTGTTGAGCAGTAGTATGCTGGTTGCCATGTACGGAGGATATGTTCTCTACAACTTTTATAAGAATCAAACCCAGAACCTTCTCTATTTTGTCTTTAAATAATTATTTAAATATTCAGAAATTTTCCAATAATTTTTTTATTTGAATTGTTTTACTAATTCTTACTATTTTAATGATCAATTTAAATATTAAAATATTTAAGTGCTTTCTCAATTTTTTTTGTCATTTTTCTTGATTTTTCGGGTTTGAGTTCGTCTAGGGTTAAGGTCATGGATATCCAAGATATATAGTGGGGTAAGTAATGTACCTTTTAGCTTTTTTATTTCTTAACAAATTTGTGTGATTTTTCTCGATTTTTAATATTTAATATTGAATTTTTACCGGTGTCAAGGTCAATGCTCAAAGAAATCCAACGAGGCTTTCGGGATCATTAATGTAAATCGACATATCATTCGGGTATATAATGTAAACATATATGGCAGTCGTCGTCTATTGTGTAAACAAACATTACTTCTGTTCCTCCTGAGCTGCTGGGCTTAACTCGATGCCTTGAATTCGCCTTGCAGATTTGCAGAGTTTTTTCAAAGTGCCTCAAATACGCACTGCTTGTATAAGAACTTGTAAAAAAATGTTCCTTTTTTATTTTGAGAGTTAAAATTCTATTTTGAGATAATATCATACATTTCTGAAGTGGTTTAGTAGTTAAAACGGGGTATTTTGACTGTCACAACGTCCCAAATGGCTTCCGACTGGAGCCGATTACTCACTCAACTCCTTCTCGGTTCACCATGACCCTGACTCGGTCAAATTTTCCCACTTCTCTACTATACCATATACAACTCCATTTGAGTAGCTGTTAAATCCCCCTTCAACACGAAGTCCTTCTGAAATTCAATAATTGCCTAAATCCCTAAACATAATCCTTCATAGAATGTGATATTATTATACATCCTGATCGTAAGAAGAGATGGCGTTGTGGTAAAGTGTATGCATTGAAAAACGCACAATGTGGGTTTATGTCCCAGTGCAGACAAATTTATTTTTGTATTACAATTAGAAATATTTTTCGCCTTATATTATTTTATTGTGGTTTTTTAAAGAGGGTTAATTTTTTTCGTGTACACCTCTCGATAAAGAAACTTGAAATTTTAGCACGAAACCAGGTAAAGTGGCACAATGGTTAAGCTGTGTACTCGCTTTAGGGAAGACCCGGATTTGAATCCGGGTGCAAACATCCAGATTTCGGTTTTCCATGGTTTCCCGAAATCACTCCAGATAATTACTGGGATAGTTCCTTAGTATAACCCATGACCGAATCCTACCCGTTCCGGTATGTCTTAGCAGTTGCTCCGCCTCTACATTATCTTGATTTATATAAACACATTAATACGAGGACTGATTTAGATGTCATGGCAACTATTGTTTATCTCCTGAAAATGATCCAACACAGGACATGTACTATGTACAGTTGAAAGAGTACGTCAAATACGTCTTAAAGGTGACACCACATGAGGGATGGATGCAGGAATGTCCGGCCAGGAACAAAGACATACATGGCTGCTCGAAAGCACCGTTTAATTGATATCTTCCCGTACACTATATATACACACATTTGAACGGGTACGTATCGTAAGTGAATAAGACGTTTAACATCCTTAAAAACTGTCTCCGAGCTTGTCCACGGTTCTTCAATGTGTGCTACCACACATCGAACTGTTGTTGCTGTCAGTTGGAGTATAAGTGCATGCATCCAGCCGTGAGCACGTTCCCTATGTCAGTTGTCGTACGACAGCGATGCTAAATGGACGTAACCAAAGTCGAACAGCGATCGTACTTTAACATAACCATACGCTGCGGCCGTAACGCACGCGTATGGTATGCAGATCTGTAGGAAGTATTGGTGTAATAGCGTTAGTATATACAATTGTAATCCATAAAGGCTGTAATTGGAAAATAAAGTATCAAATAAAAGAAAACACAAATAAAAAAGGAACAACCTGTACTCCTTTATTACCCAGAAAGGGCAAACACACGGGATGATAAGAAAAATGCCTGACAAGCCTTTGGTTGGCCACGAAAATAAATAGCTAGCCGAGTGTTGTTTGGCTGAACGGGACATTGTTTCGGTATGCTGGAAGCACTCGGGTCTGCTCCCGTTCGACTCGAGCGATCGGAATGGAAGCCGAGTGGTTGTAACCGAGTGATTTGGCTATATCACATGTGGCTGCACGCTGGAAATCGTAGTGCAGGGTTATTCGGCAGCTCATACAGCTTCAAATATAAACACAATATATCAGACTGCAACGGACAATAACTAAACATATTTTTATGACTACGAGAGCAACTTTATTTATCAAGCGCATGATGAACTCATTTGTCGTTCATTTAAGTAGATTTATTAATTGTGAAATGTATGTAGTAGAAGTAAACGAATTTGGATAATTTAAACATTGATTAATTGATATGATCCTTCAAACAAGTAGCTTACAGGATTTGGTCCAAAGTATTATACTTTTATGTCATCCTCTCTGCTTCATTATAATGTTTTAGTATTATCAGTAAGCTTATGCACCATTTTATTAAGTCTAAATGTGCTGTAATATATTTCCTTTCGCGTCTGTCAAATAAATATAAGTGCTCACGCAATTCTCTTTTCTTAGATACAATCATCGCCACATTTAGATAAGTTGTTTGTATTTTTGTCATGTCCAAATTTATATGTTTGTTAATGTATAATATGTCGCGCTACTGCAGTCTTAATATCTTTACCTTAAAATTTTTCCATGGGTTCCTGACATACATATTGATAAATCATATATAAATTGATATTGTTCAATACATTTCTATATTTTCACATATTTTACCTTTTGATAATTGAAGAAATTATGGGTATTGTTCAAACATGTTTACAGATATCTTCAGTTTGAATCAGTGTAAGTGAAATATTTCTAACCTTATTATTGCATTTAATCTAAACATTATTTAAAAATCATAACTTTGGATAAACATTGTGTGTAAATTTTTTCAGCCAATAGTAATTTATAATTCAATATTGTTGACCCAATAATTGTTTATATATATATAGTACCATATACATAAAGTTTCCTACTAAAATTACTTAAACTTAGATAAGTTATAATTTTCCAGTGACGAATATATTTACTGGTATAATTCTCGCACTGGTACAATTCACGCTGCATATTTCTCTCAACGAGACATGTAATGCTAACGGGCCCGCGGCGCGCTCTTTGTTCGACACTTCAAGATCGCCTGTCCCCTGATCGATCTCTGGCTGCCGCGTGCACACTGCAAACATGTACACACACTCAGTCAAAGAGTTTATTTGTATGCATGTGATATTTTTTTAAATACGAAGTGAATAGTTTACATTTTTATTAATTTTTGTTTTGTACGAATTCATAATGGGTAAATAAGCCAGTCAAGCTTTTGCATTTAAACTTCAGGTAATTTGCAAATGCAAAGGAACAAGGCAATAGAAAGAGCCAAATATAAATTTTTTCTGAGTTTAACGTGCATGTCGTGTTTTCCCAATACCGGACCGCTGTTACTAAGTGAACCAGACCTGTAATGACGGCAGTGGCGCGTGGCGGCTGGCTGCTGCCCAACCAGAATAATCGGGTAGCTACCGACCGACCGACTGACAGCTGCCCCGTCCGAGGATCTAGGGCCGAGCGACAATGGCAAGCAGCCGAGCCCGGCCATGCTGCAAAGGATCTAGGCGTACGCTCAGCTACGTGCACATGGCAATCTTTTCGCTGCCAGCCCGAGCACACGAGTGATTTAATTTTGAATATGGTATCTTCATATCTATTATCATTAATGAAGTGCTGTGTTTTTAAAAAGTGCACCCTCGGCGATTGGCGAGGGATTACCTACATTAGACCCCATTTTAATGTTTACATGCACCTGTCTTGCCGAGTCCTTGCATAATTCACGCACCCAAATTTTTTGCACTAAAATCCTGTAAAATAGGTGCGAGAATTACGCCAGTAAATACAGAGGTCGTGTGGAGCTGTGACGGGCGAGTTATCACCTGCAGGGCAGTGCTTCGGCGGCCAAGAAATTGATAACGGGAAATGTTGCGTAGGCCGGGCAACTGATTGCGGGACAATGCTGCGTAGGTCGAGCAACTGATTGCAGGCAGAGAAGCTATACTGACGTAGCGCGGTCAGATTTTCCACTCATTTTCACGAAATTAGTTTTCATATAAGAGGATATTTTTTATTGTGGTGTTTTGAAAACAATTTTAAAGTAATTTAAGGGCGATTTTTAAGTAGTAGGCCTTACTGGAGATCAAAATCGGTCTAATTCGGGAACAGCGAACACATTCTTATAGCGAGGATCAAATCTGGAACCACAACATCTCGCTATTGCGGGACTCTACTGTACTTGGTGAATTCTCTGACTAATGTTTGTTGTCACGGTATGGAGTTGAGTGATCCTTTTTTTCTATTTAGTATTGCTTGTTAGTTTGACAATTGTTATTCTTAGGGCCTGTACAACGTTCGTTCCAACTATTGGGGAGGAATGTTATATATTGGTTTAGGAAAATTGCGCATGTGGATGTTGGTAGTTGTGCGAGAGTGGAGTTGTTGTGTGTGTGCAATGGAGGAGTGAAATATACATGATGTTGTGTGCATTTGTGAAGTTGATTATTCCTGTGTATTTAACAGTAATATATTATTCAATGTTGAAATCTTAAACTGCTTAATTTGGTTTTCCAAAGTGTGTTTATATTGAAGTTGCCAATTATAAAAGTGGGTTTTCCCAATGATTATACAATTTATAATTCTAAGTCTTCCATTAATATTTCTGTATTATTAGTATCTGGATCACAATTAATTATTAAATTAACATTGCTAGAATTCCTTTTTAGGGTAAGTGATATAATGGAATCATATTATTCCCATTTGATGAGTACTCTGCAAGACCAAGAGTTATGTACATACATGCCCACACCTCCTCCTATAACACTAGATTTTTCTGCATTTTAAAATGCAAAGTGTGGCAAATTGAATAAGTACATGGACATTTTATTGCTAATCCACATTTCTAAAATCACAATTATTTCTAGAGGTTGTAACTTATATACGGTCGTTTCTAGGTCTTCTACCTTGTTTCTGATGCTCCTTTCATTAACATACATGCCTTTAAGAATAGGGTCACTTTCTGAGTTCCACTGAAATTTCACAACCAACAGCAATTTATAAATTTTTATAGCAGTGAAATTGTACAGTACATTGGGATGTATGACAGTCATGGACCAATGTCTGGAAGGAACTCTGCACCAAAATCCTTGACTGCATCCAAGCCACTTTATAGTGTCAGCACTGGAGCAGTGGAACATATAAGGACAGAAATTGTTGAAGCAGTTTTACAAGACATAAAGTAAAATTGTGTTTTACTTCTATAAAATGATGGTTATGAAAATTTTAAATAATGCCTTTATTGAACTAAATATATATTAGGTCCCTAGAGATACACAGTTAGGCAATAGGGAACATTTCAAATTAAAGAAATAAATGATAATCCAGGTAATTGAAGTTACGTCCTACAACTCACTGCAACATGGTCTGTAACAAAACTAATGGATGGTTAATGCCAATAACTAGCTAACTGACAGCTTAATAAAATACATATTGTCTAATTAATCTACATCAAACATATAATGAATTGTAATTGTCATAATGTATGAAAGGAATAGATACATTTGTTTATCTGAAGTTAAGTCTTTCACCTATATAGGCCTGCTGTATTGTATTGTATCATATTTGAAATTAAGTAGCAATAATACTTTTAAGATAATGATTATATACTGCCAGGAAAATATATGCACAAATACTTGTATTATTTTTTTAGATGAAAATCAAGTGCAAAGTAATGAAAATCTACAGAATGACTTGCCAGATGAGAGTGACCCAGTATGGCAATTGCAAGAATATGATGAAATGGAGCAATGGGAAGACGTTCTGCCATCATCTATTGCAACTTATTATCCCAATATCACCATGGGCATGTGTTTCTCTAGCTGGAAAGAATGTTGTTCCCAGAACATGTGTGGCATGCAACGATGAGCAGCCATGCATTGTATTTTTGCCATGCAACACCTTTGCCTTTGCGAATCATGTTTGGAGACAATAGAAGGGAATCCAAGATGCCCTATATGTAGGAAAATTTTAGAAACAACTATTAGTACAATACTGCAATACGTCATAAATGATCATGCGAGAAAAAAAAAAGTTGATGTACAGATGTTTGAACAAAATGTTGCTAATGCAATAAATTTTGCACATTTCTAATTGAAACTTTCTAAAGTCAAATGCTAAGAATCTTCTTCAGACTCATAATTTAAAAAGTATTTATTCTAAAAAGTAAAGAATTACTGTACAACATGATTAAAGACTTACTCTTAAATCACATGGATTCCACTACATTAAAATAAAATTACGTTTTTCTCCAGCAACTTTGTACACACCTCCCCACAAAGCGAATGTAATAAAATAAGAGGAAAACAACAGTTTTTATTTCTGTATGCAGGGTTTTGATATTATATGCTTTAAAATTAAGGAATCACTTCAAGATTTTGCTGACACGCCAAATAAGAAAGAATCATTTGTAACTATCTTGTAGTACAGTGTTGGCCTCCTACAAATCAGTTTGAATCGAAATTCAGTTGCCCTACCTCATAATGTGCACCTAGATATAGCTTACTTGAATACATTGCAGAATTTATGCCATTATGGATATAAATGGTTATTGTTACACATTTTGCAGTGGTCTGCCTGGAGATGAATGCAATCCCTAGCTTCAGAAAAAATAAATTGATTGCTTGGAGAATTCTTTATATTATACTCTGTTAATTCTAGTGTAAGATTACTGTACATTATTGGGAAACTAATCTTTTGAGCTAGAAG
Source organism: Dryococelus australis (assembly GCA_029891345.1). Lineage (NCBI taxonomy): Eukaryota > Metazoa > Arthropoda > Insecta > Phasmatodea > Phasmatidae > Dryococelus > Dryococelus australis. The sequence goes on along the minus strand of JARBHB010000097.1, from coordinate 3,128 downwards.
TTTAACAATGAACTTATCAGCTTTTCAATATAAAACTATGTGTATATGTAGGCCTACTCATATCTCGGTTACTCATTTGCTACACAAAACATGCCATGTGTCTTGTCAGTAGCTAAAAAAAAAAACTACATTTGAAAACCATATTACAATGTACACCAAAATATATCACTGTGACATGCAGGCATCAAACATACTAATAACCCCAATGAGACAAAAGGAATTTATGTATATTTGTACTTTTTAAAAATCAGTTGGCATCATTGTCAGGCACTTGTCTATGCCTTCACATTTCTACCAGTCTCCATGTGTTGTCAATTATGTAGTGCTGTAATTTTGTGTATGATTTCAGTAAGTGTTATCAGCACTTTGCAGCAATATGAAATTGATTGTTTAAAACGAAAACATCATATTTTAATGATGTTGCGCGGGCATTTGATATGGAACCATTCAAAATAAATGCTCTTTGTTATCATTTTTTTTGAAAGTCTGTGTGGTGAAGTAGCAAAAGACTGTTGTTAAACACTTTCAAAACCTCACACTGATGCCAGTGACAGCAATCAGGAAACGTGGAAAATCTTCAGAAGACATCCGGACCTTCAACAAGTGAAATCATCAGTAGGTTCTAAATTTTGTAAGACATATAGCAAAATTAAGAGACACAGAATTAATGAAAATGTTATTTTCTTTTATGGTTAAGTTCTTTTCAAACACAAAATAATTTTGTGGTGACAGGAATGTCTAAATCATCAAATTAAAGTTTTATAAATTTAAAATGTCTATACTTTTGTTATTTAAAGTAGACTAGATTTTCTAAATTTATTATTAACTTATAAATAATTGTGATTTTCTATGAAATTATGAAATTAGATTTAAATACATACCTGTGTTAATTATGGATATTATGTTGTATACTACTTGTGGATAATATCGGTCTCATTGCCTTGTTCTTAAGCTTGGCAATTTTTCTTTTAGTTTTTGTGTGTTTGACATTTGCCATACCCCTGACCCAGTGGCTGCATATTTGGGGTCCATGGTATGCGTATAGCCTTTAAATTAAATGAAAATAAATCCACATCCTGATAACGGTATCTTTTAAATTTTTTCATACATAAATTTTATCTCAAAAATATTAATATACTAGTACCAACACTATATTCATAGTTTAGATAAGAAAACTGCTTAAATAGCACCATTTTGCACTTTGAAATCCAAATTTTCCGAGGACCACTCGCTTATAAATGGTGATTGCGTCCCTTTTTCAAACTTCCAGGTTGGACCCCCCTCCCCAAAACCCCTCCTTTCACAAATCCTAGTTACGTCACTGCTTGGTACAGGAAAAACCCTGAAATGTTAGACTAACACTCACTATTGTTCACTCTGTGATTGTCCAGTCAGCATCTTCACAAGTCCAAGTATGGCAATGTCAATGGTGTTACATTGTTAAAAGTAGATGAAAAATAGCTATTCTGCTGAACTTTATGTGCAGCAGAGTTTTCCATGCCATTGAACTCTAGGAAAATGCTGTTGTGCCTTTAGAGTGTATCACTGTAATTTGCGTACACGGATGAAGCATTACTCTTTTAAGAGCCATATTATAAATAGATACTCACTTTTCTGTACACCTTGCAGATCTGCCTCTAGGTGGTGGTTGTCCCACTGCCTTGCCACTTACTAGACACCTTCATTAAGTTGTATATAACTAGCGCACCTGACCAGTGACACTACTGATGATTTGGGACCAAAATTATGACGTTTTGGAAGACCATTAACTATTCACCATTGCCCATTGTTAAATATACTGTTTGAATAAGACAATGGGTGGTATAAATAAAATCAAGCACTTACACGCCAGCAAGTGATTTTGAGCAGGCTGAGAACTAAGCATTGACTAAGAAGTTGCATATGGATAAACATTTCCCTCCGTGCCTAGCAACTCCTATAAGACTGGAAACAGATGCTTTACGACCTAAACATTACTTTGCACAACATCCGAGTATAAACATGTGCACTCCTTAGAACTAGACTCTCATAAACAACAGTACCTATATTCGCAACCATAGTTGAAGACAGCAGTTAATTACAGAAGATTTTTGTTGTTATTTTTAATGAATAATGATATTCTATCGTAAGTTCTACTTTAAGAGAGCAAATGCCAAAGTGGGGGGACGACGACGTAGAAGTGACACTTGTAAAGGAATAAACTGGAATATGAATTTAAAATTCAACTGACTGAGCAATACTTTCCCAAAGAAAATTAGTAACATAAAACAAGAGTGAAGCAGAAATCAAACCTAAAATGAACTGGCGACAAGCTAATTGCATTAAATTATTGCGAAAAGTAATTCCTCAATTCCCTATATGTGAATGCAAATAAATCCATGTAATAATGACAGATACGAATAAGAAAATATTCAGTTGACTGTTTGACTAATCTAGCCAATCAAGTACACACTACTGTAGTAAGGTAACTGATGCACATGAATATATGGCCCTGTAGGAATGGAGAACAGGCTCAAATAAACTGTAGTCAGCAGAGCTCTCATGAATCTGCAGGGAATAAGAATCATTCACTACGTGGAAAATGATGAACAAGCAGAGTTCTCAAAAAAAACTAACGGCAAATGATTAAAAGTCCTATAAAATAGTAAGCAATGTTGAAAAAGAAAAAAATTAAATTAAGGAAGTAAAATAATTGATAATCGAAGTACTAAAAGCTGACAAAACTACAGTGGGTTGAAAAAAAGGAGAGAATGGGACAGTGGAGATGTACCCCTTTATTATGAATTTGTTCAAGGGTAATTTGTTATTGCAGTATATTTAATTAGTTATGTAGGATTGTTTGTAACCAGACAATCTCAGTCAAGCATTCTTGGCTATATGACCCCTTCAGTCACCGTTCACTGTATCTAATTATGTATTTCACTTTCTTTCTTTCTCCTAAGTGCACAGGAAATGAGAGGAGAAAAATTGTGAATTTTAGAATGAGAAGAAACAGGTACAAGTAAGTATCTGTAAAGATGTGCATGTGATATAAAAATATATATATATATTATTTGGTTATGATCATTTGGAATAGCTACATATTTGAAGTTTCTGTTATAGTATATTAGTAATATGAATTCAATGGC
>JARBHB010000096.1:0-25828 GCA_029891345.1 Dryococelus australis | reverse complement strand
ATTTTCCCAAAAAAAATTTTTTTAAATTTTTCATGTAAGAAAAATTTAAACAAAAAACCTACAAAGTTTGGGAAAAAAACCCTTTGCCCCACCAATGTTTTTTAAAACATTCTTGGGGGAAAAGGGGGTCAAAAGGACATATACAACTCTAAAGGTATCACTCTTTTCAAAAAAAATTCGCCTAAAAACATTTATTTTTTTCTTTTAAAAAAGTGATGCCCCAAAAAATGGGGGAAAAAATTTTCATGCTAGAGAAAAAAAAAAAAGGGGACCTAAAAAAGTTGGAAAAACCCCCTTCCCACCACTCAATTTTTCCTAAACATTCTTGATGAAAAGGGGATCTAATTCATATACAACCTCGGTACATCTTTTTTAAAAATATATTCCCTATAAAATTTATTTATTCTTTTAAAAAAAAATTGTGAAAATTTTTCATGCTAGAACAAAAACATGGACCTACAAAGTTTGGTAAAACCTTCACCCCCAATTTTTTAAAAACATTCTTGATGAAAAGGGGGAGCTAATACATATACAACTTCAGGTATAATCTCTTTAAAAATTATATCTGCCTAAAAAACATTTATTTATTTTTTTAAAAAAAATGTGATGTCCCAAAAAAATTTTAAAAATTTTTTCATGCTAGAGAAAAATTTAAAAACAGGGACCTACAAAGTTTGGTAAAACCTTGCCCACTCAATTTTTCCTAAACTTTTTTGTGAAAAGGGGGATGCAATACATATAAACCTTCAGGACCCATCTCTTTCAAAATATATCTGTTATAAACATTTATTTTTTTATTTAAACAATGTGTTTGTCCCTAAAAAGTGTGTAATTTTCATGCTAAGAAAAAATAACATGGACCTACAAAGCTTGGTAAAACCTTGCACCACTCATGTTTCTAAACTTTTATGAAAAGGGGATGCTAAGTACATATACAACTCTCAGGTATCATCTCTTTCAAATTTATCTGCCTATAAACTTTAATTTTCATTAAAAAGTGATTCCCTAAAAATGTGTGTAATTTTCATGCTAGAGAAAATTAACAGGGACCTACAAAGCTGGTAAAACCTTGCACCACTCTTTTCAAATTCTTATAAAGGGATGCTAAGAATTAACTTCAGTATCACTTAAATAATATCTCCCTAAAAATATTTTCATTAAAAAACATTTTATTTTTTTTCATGTGAGCATTAAAAATGGAATTTCAGCTGGAAAATTGGGCCCCTCAATTTTTAAAAACCCTTCCAACCCGGGGTTTCTAATTCTTAAAAAGGGGATCTTTAAAAATACAACTTTATTTATTCTTTAAAAATTTGTTAAAAAATTTTAAATTTTTTTCTAAACAAATAAAAGGGGATTTAAAAAGTTTGGAAAAACTTGCCCTCAATGTTCTAAAACTTGTAGGGGGCTAATTTTTTAAACCCCTGTATCATTTTAAAAAAATTTTACTATAATTATTTTTCAAAAAATTTGCCTAAAAATTTTAATTTATTAAAAAATTAAATTGGCCCTAAAATTGGAAAACCTTGCAAACAAATTTTAACTACCTTTATGGAAAATTTTGAAAATTCAATCAGAATCATTCTTCAAATATATCCCTATAAATCTTTTTTTATTCTTTAAAAATTATTCTAAAAATTTATTAATTTCATTTAAACAAATTTAATGCCCTAAAAATTGGTAATTTTCACAAACCCAAATTTAAACATCCTAAAAGGTGAAATTCAATCAATTTTCATACATTTTTTAAAAAATCCCTAAAACATTTATTATTCATTTTTAAAATTATGCCTTAAAATTTTTTAATTTTTAAAGGGAGAAACCCAAAAAGGGGAAATTTTAAAAGCTAGGTAAAATAAACCTCAAGTTTTAAAATCGGGACACGGGATCAAGTTAAACATTCGGGTAAAATCAATTACTGAAAAAACTTTTATTTATTCTTAAAAAAAATTGTGAAAATTTTTATTTAAAAATTAAACATGGATACAAACTTGGAAAAATTTTCACTAAGCTAAAATTTTAACAGGATCTAATACTTTAAATTTCAATAAATTTTTCAAAATATTTGCTAAAATTATTATTAATTAAATAATTGATGTCTTAAAAAGGGTTAAAATTTTTTATCTAATAAAATTAATGCCCTAAAAGTTGGTAAATTCCCCAAACTCAATTTTTCAAAAACTTTCATAAAAAGGGGTTAAGTAAATTAAAACCCTAAGGTTTCACTCTTTAAAATGCTGCCTATAAACTTTATTTAATTTTTAAAATTATGTCCTAAACTTTTAAATTATTCATTAAAACAATTAAATGCCCTAAAAATGGAAAACATGCCCAAGCAAACTTCTGATAAAAAGGGTGCGTAAATAACACCTCAATCATTTTTAAAAAATTTTCCTTTAAAATTTTATTATTCATTTAAACAATTTATTCCCTTAAAAATTGTTAATTTTATCAAAAAATTAATGGCCCTAAAGTTGGGTAAATTTGCAAAAAAATTAAACTTTTGGAACGGGGGTTGTAAAACTCCCCAACTCAGGTTCAACTTTCAAATAAAGCCTTAAAACTTTTAAAATTTTTATATATTTTCAAAAAATGTCTTTAAAATTTTTTTATTAAAAAAATTTAAAAATAAAAGTTGGGTAAATTCAATGCAAGGCAAAATCTTGGAAAAAAGGGGTAAAACTTCACACTCAGTTTTCATCTTTTAAAAATTGCCTAAAAATAATTTATTTCTTTAAAAATTTTTTAAAATTTAAATTTAACAATTAAAATACAAAGTTGGTAATTACATCAAGTTATAAACATGGAACAAGGGTAAAACTTCAACCTCAGTTTCATCCTTTCAAAAAAAGTTTAAACATTATTAAATCAATATTCTTAAAAATTATTCTTAAAATTTAAATTTAAACATGGATGTTAAAATTGTAATTTTTCTAAACATTTTAACAGGGGTCTAACTTGATCCTCAATAAATTTTCAAAAAAGGGGGAAAAATTAATTATTATAAAAACAGTATACCTTCAAAATTTGTGTAATTTTATTTTAAAAATTACAGGATCCAAAATTGGAAAAATTTCAACTCAAGCAAAATTCTTGAAAAAGGGGGAAATTTGACCATCAATTTCTCAAATTTTTCAAAATTAATACTATAAACTTATATAAATCCTTTAAAATAATTCCTAAAAATTTTTTAAATTTTTAAATTTAAATGGAAATTAAAAGGGTAAAATTTTTAAAAACCGGGACCCTACAAGTTTAAACTTAATAAAATGTCTAAACATTTAACCCAGGTATCATCTCTTCAAATATATATCTCCTTAAAATTATTTTCTTTAAACAATTTTCCCTAATAAATGTTTAATTTATGAAACATTAAATGGCAAAAACTTGGAAAACCCATGCACCATCAAAGTTTTAAATTCTTAAACAAGGGGTTCAAAATTTCTTAAAACCCCAGGAATCTTTAAATAATTCTAAACATTTTTATTATTTAAAATTATTCCCTAAAAATTGTATTTTTTTAAAAAAATATGGGGACCTAAAAAGTGGAAAAACCTTGCAAACTAATTCAAAACCTTGAAAAGGGAACTAAAACATTCAACTTCAGGTAAATCTTTAAACATTACTCCTAAAATATTTTTTTAAAAATATGTTGCCTAAAAATTTTTAATTTCATGTGATGTCAAAAATTAAATGTTCAACTTGGAAAATCCTTGGCACCACCTTTTTTTAAAAACCTTCCTTATGTAAAATTCTAAGACATAAATCTAAGGTACATTACAAATATACTGCTTATAAACATTATTTATTTTAAAAAATTTTATGTCCTAAAATTTTAATTTCCTAGAGCAAAATTAATGGCCTAAAACTTAAACCTGGACCACAAAGTTTTAAAATTGACACAGGGTCTAATTCTATACAACTAAGGTCATTTTAAAATATCCTTTTTCCAAATTTATTATCTAAAATATTATTATTAAAAATTGTGTGCCTAAAATGTGGAAATTCAGGGCAACAAATTTAACCGGGGCCCCCTCAAAGTTTAAAAACCCTTAACCTAATGAAAGGGGGATTTTAAAACCCCCAAAATTCTCTTTCAAAATATATCTGCCTATAAACATTTATTTATTAAAAAAAAATTTTTTTGGGAATTTAAGGAAAAAAAAGGAACGGGAAAAACCCCCCAAAATTTTTAAACATTCTTGATGACAAGGGGATGCAAATACATAAAAAAATCGGGTATTCTCTTTCAAAATATATCTGCCTATAAACTTTTTGCTATAAACATTTATTTATTCATTAAATAAATGTGATGTCCCTTAAATGTGTGCAATTTTAAATGCTAGAGACAAATTAACATGGACATACAAAGCGTGGTCAAACCTTGCACCACTACAATGTTTCTAAACATTTTTGATTGACCAAGGGATGCTAAGTACATATACAACTCTCTGGTATCTCTCTTTCAAAATATATCTGCCTATAAACATTTATTTATTCATTAAATAAAGTGTGTAATTTTCATGCTAGAGACAAATAAACCATGGACATACATAAGAATGGTTAAAACCTTGCACCCACTCAATGTTTATAAACATTCTTGATATCAAAGGGGATGCTAAGTACATATAAAAACAATCAGGTTTTCATCTCTTTCAAAATTTATCTGCCTATAAACAATTATTTATTCATTAAATAAATGTGATGTCCTAAAAATGTGTGTAATTTCATGCTAGATACAAATTAACATGGACCATACAAAGGCTAGTTAAACCTTGCCACCATCAATGTTTATAAACATTCATTGATGGACAAGGGGATGCTAAAGTACCTTATACAACACTACGTATCATCTCTTTCAAAATATAGGGGCCTATAAAATTTATTTAATCATTTAAACTATGTGATTTCTCTAAAAATGTGTGTAAATTTTCATGCTAGAGACAATTAACATGGACCTACAAAGCTGGTAAAATCCTTGCACACTCATTGTTTACAAACATTCTTGATGACAAGGGGGGATGCTAAGTACATAATATCAACTCTCTGGTTTCTATTCTTTAAAATCTATCTGCCTTAAACATTTATTATTCATTAAAAAAAAGTGTGTAATTTTATGCTAGAGTCAAATTAAAACCATGGACCTACAAAGAATGGTAAAAAACCTTGCACCACTCAATGTTTTCTAAAATTCTGATGAAAGGGATGCTAAGTACATATAAAACTATTGGTATATCTTCTTTCAAAATTTATTCTGCCTATATAAACATTTATTTATTCATTAAATAAATGTGATGTCCCTAAAAAATTGTGTTATTTATTCATGCTAAGACAAATTAACATGGACCTACAAGCTTGGGTAAAACCTTGCACACTCATTGGTTCTAAAACATTCTTGTTGACAAGCGGATGCTAAGTACATATACACTCTCAGGTATCTTTTCTTTCAAAATATTTCTGCCTAAAAAAATTTTTTATTTATTCTTTTAAAAAATTTGATGTACAAAAAAATTGTGTGAAAATTTTTCTTGCTGGGAGACAAATTAACATGGACTCCCAAAGGGGGGTTTAAAAAACCTTGCCCCAACTCAGGTTTCTAACATTTTTGATGACAAGGGGGTGCTGTTACATAAAAACCTCAGGTATAAATTTTCTTTCAAAATAAAATCTCCCTAAAAACATTTTTTTTTCCCTTTTAAAAAAAAAAGTGTGTAATTTTCAGCTAGAGAAAAATTAAACATGGACCTCAAAGCGGGTTTAAAACCTTGCACCACTAAAATTTTTTCTAAACATTTTTGATGAAAAGGGGGATGCTAAGAAAAAAATCCCAACCTCGGTTTACCCATCTCTTTCAAAATATATCTTTTTTAAAAATTTTTTTTTTCATTTAAAAAAAAAAATTGTGAAAATTTTCTGCTAGAAAAAATTTAAACAGGGGCCCTACAAAGTTTGGGAAAAAACCTTTGCCCCACTCAATTTTTTTAAAAAATTTTTCCCTTTATGAAAAGGGGATGTAATTTCATATACAACCCTAGGTATCATCTTTTTCCCAAAATATATCTGCCAAAAAAACATTTATTTATTCTTTTAAAAAAATGGGGATGTCCCTAAAAAATGTGGAAAATTTTAATGCTGGGAAAAAATTTAACCCATGGCCCTAAAAAGGTTGGAAAAAACCTTGCCCCCAATCAATTTCCCTAAACTTTTTCTTGATGAGGGGGGGATTGTAAGTACATATACAACCTCGGGGAACATCTCTTTAAAAATATATCTCCCTTAAAAAATTTATTTTTAATTTAAAAAAATGTGATGCCCCTTTAAAAATTGTGTGAAAATTTTCCCGGGCTAGGGGACAAATTAACATGGACCTACAAAGCTTGGAAAAAACCTTGCCACTCAATTTTTCTAAACTTCTTGATAAAAAGGGGGTGCTAATTAACATATACAAATCTCAGGTATCATCTCTTTAAAAATATTTTGGGCCTATAAACTTTTTATTTTTTTAATTAAATAATGTGAGGTCCCTAAAAATGGGTGAATTTTTTATGCTAGAGACAAATTAACAGGGACTAAAAAGGGGGTTTTAAAACCTTCCCACCACTCAATGTTTCTAAACATTTTGATGACAAGGGGTTGCTAAGTACATTTAAAACTCTCGGGTTTATCATCTCTTTAAAAAATTTATCTCCCTTTATAAACATTTATTTATTCATTTAAAAAAAAAGTGTGTAATTTTCATGCTAGGGGAAAAATTTAAACGGGAACCTAAAAAAAAAATTGGTAAAACTTGCACCATAAAAGTTTTAAACATTCTTGATAAAAGGGGATCCCTAAGAAACATTTTAAAAATTTCCAGGTATCCCTCTTTCAAAATATATCTGCCTATAAACATTTTTTTATTTTTTAAAAAAGGGGATGCCCCAAAAAAATGGGTTGTTTTTTTTCATGCTAGAACAAATTAACTTGGACCTAAAAAGTTTTTAAAAAACCTTGCACCACTCATTTTTTTAAAAAACATTCTTGATGAAAAGGGGGGTGCTAAAAATAACAAAAATCGGGTACCATTTTTTTCAAAAAATTTTGCCTAAAAAACATTTTTTTAAATTTTTTAAAAAATGTGATTTCCCTAAAAATGTGTGTAATTTTCTGCTAGAGAAAAATTAAAAACAGGGCCCTACAAAGTTTGGAAAAACCTTGAAAACCACTCATTTTTTTAAAAACTTTTCTTGATCCCAAGGGGTTGCAAGTACATATACAACTCTCGGGTTTAACATCTTTTTTCAAAATATATCTGCCTATAAAAAATTTTTTTATTTTTAAAAATTAAATTTTGGATGTCCCTAAAAATTGTGAATTTTCATGCTAGAGGAAAAAATTAAAAAATGGCCCTTCAAAGTTTGGTTTAAAACCTTGAACCACTAAATGTTTCAAAACCCATTTTGATGAAAAAGGGGATGCTAAGTACATATACAACTCCGGTTTCATCTTTTTCCCAAAATTTTATTGCCTAAAAACTTTATTTTTTTCTTTTTAAAAAAAGTGTGTAATTTTCTGCTAGGGGAAAAAATAAAAATGGCCCTACAAAGAAGGGTAAAACCTTGCACCACTAAAAGTTTCAAAAAACATTCTTGAGGGCAAGGGGTTGTAAAAAATTTTAAAAAAATCTCGGTATCATCTCTTTAAAAAATTTTCTGCCTAAAAAAATTTTAATTTATTCATTAAAAAAAAAAATTGTGTTTTTTTCATGTAGAGAAAAAAAAAAACATGGACCTAAAAAAGTTTGGTTTTAAAAACCTTGCCCCCACTAATTGTTTTAAACATTTTTGATGACAAGGGGATGCTAAGTACATATACAACCCTCAGGTTCATTCTTTAAAAAATTATATTGCCTATAAACATTTATTTTTTTAAAAAAAAAATTTTTGGATTCCCTAAAAATGTGTGTAATTTTATGCTAGGGGAAAAAATTAACATGGACCTAAAAAGCTTGGTAAAAACCTTGACCACTAAAATTTTTCCCTAAACATTCTTGATGGAAAAGGGGGATGCAAAGTACATTTTAAAACCCTCAGGTATCACCCTTTTTTAAAAATTTTTATTGCCTTTTAAAAATTTATTTATTCTTTTAAAACAATGTGATTTTCCCAAAAAAATTGTTGTAATTTTCATGTTGGAAAAAAAATTTAAAAAAGGGCCTCAAAGTTGGGTTTAAAACCTTCACCCCTAAAGGTTTCTAAACTTTTTGGGATAAAAAGGGGGGTGAAAATTTACAATAAAACCCTTCAGGTTTCATCTCTTTCAAAATATATTCCCTAAAACATTTTTTTTTCAAAAAATAAATGTGTTTTTCCCTAAAAAAAGTGTGAAATTTTTCATGCTAGAGAAAAAAAAAACATGGCAAAAAAAAGCTTGGAAAAACCTTGCCACCCTAAATTGTTTCTAAACTTTTCTTGATGAAAAGGGGATGAAAGTACATATCAACTCCCCGGGGTATCATTTTCTTTAAAAAATAAAATTGCCAAAAAAATTTTATTTATTTTTTTAAAAAATTGTGATGCCCCCCCCCCTAAAAAGGGGGTGAAAATTTTCATGCTAGGGGAAAAATTTAAAACATGGACCTAAAAAGTTTGGAAAAAACCCTTGCCCCAAACTCAATTTTTTTAAAAACCATTCTTATGACAAGGGGATGTAATTTAAAATTTAAAAACCCCTCAGGAAACATTTTTTCAAAAATATATCTGCCTATAAACATTTATTTTTTTTTAAAAAATTAAAAAAAAGTGTGAATTTTTTCTTGCTAGAGCCCAAAAAAAAAAAGGGGCCCTACAAAGTGGAAAAACCCCTTGCCCCACTAAAAGTTTCTAAACATTTTGATGAAAAGGGGGGTAAAAAATTACTTATACAACTTCAGGTATCATCTTTTAAAAATTTATATCTCCCTTTAAAAACCCTTTTTTTTTTAATTAAAAAAATTTGATGCCCCAAAAAAAATGTGTGAAATTTTTTATGCTAGAGAAAAATTAAAATGGCCCTTTAAAAAGCTTGGAAAAACCCTTGCACCACTCAATTTTTTCCAAAACCCATTCTTGATGAAAGGGGGGATGCAAGTCCCATATAAAAACCCTCAGGTATATCTTTTTTTCAAAATTTATTGCCTATAAACTTTTATTTTTTTTTTAAAAAAAATGGAGGTCCCTAAAAAATTTGTGAAAATTTTTCATGTTTAAAAAACAAAATTAACTTTGGGACCTAAAAAGCTTGGAAAAACCTTTGAACCACTAAATTGTTTTAAAACATTCTTATGACAAGGGGATGTTAAGTACATTTTACAACTCTCAGGTATCTCTCTTTCAAAATATTTTCTCCCTTTATAAACATTTATTTATTAATTAAAAAAATTTTTGATGTCCCTAAAATTTGTGTGAAATTTTTTCATGTAAAAAAACAAATTAACAGGGAAACCTAAAAAGTTTGGAAAACCCTTGCACCCCCAAATTTGTTTCTAAACATTCTTGATGAAAAGGGGGTGTAAAACATATACAACTCTAGGTATCATCTCTTTAAAAAATATATCTGCCTAAAAAACATTTTTTTTTATTAAAAAAAATTTGATGTCCCAAAAAAATGTGTGAAATTTTTTCTTGTGGGAGACAAATAACATGGACCTAAAAAGCTTGGTAAAACCTTGAAACCACTCAATGTTTCTAAAATTCTTGATGACAAGGGGATGAAAATTTAAAAAATTAAAAAACTCTCAGGAAACATCCTTTAAAAAATATATCTGCCTAAAAAAACATTTATTTTTTCCCAATTAAAAAAAAATGTGTAATTTTCATGTAAGACAAAAAAAAAGGGACCTACAAAGTTGGAAAAACCTTGCACCAACTCAATTTTTCTAAAAAATTCTTGATGAAAAGGGGGGAATTGCAAAAGTACTTTATAAAACCCCGGGGTTTTCATCTTTTTAAAAAATATATTTTCCTAAAAACAAAAAATTTTAAAAAAAAAGTTTAATTTTAAAGAGAAAAAAACGGGGATGGGGTTAAAAAACCCTTGGCACCCTTGTTTCAAAATTTTAGAAAAGGGGTGCAAAGGTTTTCCCAATTCTTTGGGTAATTTTTTTTTCTGCATAAAAAAATTTTTTTAAATTAAAAAAAAATTTGTTTTTTTTTAGGAAAATAAAAGGATTTCCCAAGTTGGGTAAAATTTTCACCCCTTGTTTTTTAAAATTTTGATAAAAGGGGTGCAAGGGTTTTCCCAATTTTTGGGTATTCCTTTAAAAATTTTTCTGGCAAAAATTACAACATTTTTTAACTTTTAAAAATTTTGTAATTAAAAATTTTTTAAAATTTTTTGGAAAAATATACCTAAAGTTGGGAAAAACTTGGCACCCAATTCAAAATTTTTTAAAATTTCTTGAGGGGTGCAAGGGTTTTAAAAAAAAATTTTTGGTACCCTTTTCCAAAAAATTTGTTTTAAAAACATAAAATTTACAAAATTTTTGGTCCCCTAAAATTTTAATTTTAATTAAAAATTAACATAAAATGGTTTAAAAAGGGCAATAATATTTTAAAAATTTGATACGGGGAGTTGTAATTAACTTTCATTCCCCTTTTCAAAATTTTTTGTAAAAATTTTTTTTAAATTTTCCCAAAAATTTTGAGGCCCCAAATGTTTAATTTTCTCTAGCAAAAAAAATTTCCCACAAAATTTTTGGGGGACATAAAATTTTTTTAAAAATTTTAAATAAAGGGGTTTTATAAAAAACGGGTATATTTTTAAAAATTATTCCAAAAAATTTTTTTTTAAATTAAAAAAGGTTTTCCCCTTTTAAAAAAAAAAAATGTTTGAAATTAGTGGGAAAAAATTTTACCAAAAGTTTTGGGAAAAATTCCCATTTTTTTAAAATTTTGGGGGTTCAAAGCATAAAATTCAACATTTTTAAAAAACCCCAAAAATTTTTTTAATGAAAAAAAATTTTTTAAAAATGTTTTTTTAGGCAGAAAAATTTTAAAGGATTACCAAAGTTGGGAAAAAACCCTTAGAAACCCTTGTTTTAAAATTTAGAAACAAGGGGAGGGTTAATCCCATTTTTTGGGTTTCCATTTTTTTTTTCTGGCCTAAAAAAAATTTTTTTTAATTAAATAAATGTTTTCCCAAAAAATTTTGTAATTTTCTGAGAGTTTAAAGGGCCCTTAAAACCCTTGTTAAAATTTTAAAAAAATTTTGGGTTTAAAAATTTTTCCCAAGGGGATGTTAATTTTCCCTCTCAAAAAAATTAAAAACTTTTTAAAATAATTCCTTTTTAAAATTTATTATAGGCGGGTTATATTTTGAAAGAGATGATATTGAGAGTTGATATTTCTTAGCATCCCCTTTTTCATCAAAAATTTGTTTAAAAAAATGGGGGTGGTGAAAAGGTTTTCCCAAAGTTTTGGGTAGGTCCATTTTAAATTTGTCTTAGAATGAAAATTACACACTTTTTTTAGGGACATCACTTTTTTTTTAAATTGAAAAAAATAAATGTTTATGGGGCAGATTTTTTTTTAAAAGAGATGATCCCTGGGGAGGGGTTTTATGAAAATTGCACCCCTTTTTTATCAAGAATGTTTAGAAAACATTGAGTGGTGAAAGGGTTTTCCCCCAAAGGCTTTGAAAGGGGTCCATGTTAATTTGTCTCTAGCAGGGAAAAATTACACACATTTTTAGGGACATCAAAATTTTAAAAATTAATAAATAAATGTTTATGGGGAGATTTATTTTGAAAGAGATGATACCTAGGGTTGTAAAAGGACTTAGCTTCCCTTTGTCATCAAGAATTTTTTGGGGAAACCCATTGAGTGGGGAAAGGGTTTTACCAAGCTTTGTGGGGTCCATTTTTAAATTTTTTGTCCTAGCAGGGAAATTTTCACACATTTTTGGGGACATCCATTTTTTAAAATTAAAAAAAATAAAATGTTTATAGGAAAGTTATTTTTTGAAAGGATGTTACCTGATTTTTGGGTTATGTTTAGCACCCCCTTGTCATCAAGAATGTTTAAAAACATTAAAGTGGGCAAGGTTTTACCAAGTTTTGTAGGTCCTGAAAAATTTGGGTTTCTAAATAAAAATTTACACAATTTTTTTTTTAAATGAATAAATAAATTTTATAGGCAATTTTATTTTAAAAGAGATGAAAACCGAAAATTGTATATGTTCTTAGCCCCCCCTTGCCCTTCAAGAATGTTTGGGAAACATTGAGTGGTGAAAGGGTTTTTTCCCAAAGTTTTGTATTTTTCCATTTTTAATTTGATCTGGGCAGGGAAAATTTAAACACAACCCCCCTTTTTTAAGAATAAAAAAATGTTTATAGGCAAAAAAAATTTTGAAAGAGATGATCCCTGGGTTGTATATGTACTTTTGCACCCCCAAACCTTTTATCCAAAAAAGTTTAGAAACTTTGGTGGTGAAGGTTTTCCCAAAGCTTTGAAAGGCCCTTTTATTTTCTCTAGCAGAAAAATTAACACATTTTTAGGGAAATCCTTTTTTTAAAATGAATAAATAAATGTTTTGGGCCGAAATATTTTAAAAGAGATAAAACCCTGAGGGTTGTAAAATTGTACTTGGGCACCCCCTTTGGGTTTTCAAATGTTTAAAACATTAAAGTGGTGAAAGGGTTTTCCCAAAGGCTTTTTTTGGGGTTTCCATTTTTAAATTTGTCTCTAGCATAAAAATTACAAAAATTTTTTAAATAATTTTAAATTTTAAATTTTTTATAGGCGGGGATAAAATTTGAAAGGTTGATACCAAAAGGTTGTATATGTTTTAGAAACCCCTTGTCATCAAGAATTTTTTTAAGGAAACTTTGAGGGGTGCAAGGTTTTCCCAAGCTTTGGGGTCCATTTTTTAATTTGTTTTTTAGAAATAAAAAATTACCACTTTTTTTTTTAAATGAAAAAAATAAATGTTTTTGGTTTTTAAATTTTAAAAGAGTTTGATCCCCGGGGGAAAATTGTTTATGTACTTAGCACCCCTTGTCATCAAAAATGTTTAGAAAAAATTGAGTGGTGCAAGGTTTTCCCAAAAGCTTTGAGGTTTTTTTTTATTTGTCTTTTAGCTTTGAAATTCCCCCAATTTTTAGGGAATCAAAATTTTTTTAAATGAATAAATAAATGTTTTTTGGCAGAAAATTTTTTGGGAAAGAGATGATCCCTTTGAGGGGTTGTTTTATGTCTTAGCTTTCCCTTGTCTTCAAAAATTGTTTGAAACTTGGGGGTTTGCAAGGTTTTCCCAAAGTTTTTTGAAAGGTCCATTTTAATTTTTGTCTCTAGCATAAAAATTAAAACCCCCCTTTTTTTGGGGGAATTTCCATTTATTTAATTAATAAATAAATGTTTATAGGCAGATATTTTTTGAAAGAGATGATACCGAGAGTTGTATATGTTTTAGCACCCCCTTGTTTTTCAAAAAATGTTTAAAAACTTTGGGAGTGGTGAAGGTTTTCCCAAGCTTTGTAGGGTCCATTTTAATTTGTTTTTTCCCTGAAAATTACTCCATTTTAGGACATAAAATTTTTTTTTTGAATAAAAAAATTTTTAAAGGCAGATATTTTTTTAAAAGAGAGGAAAACCTGGGGTTGTATATGAAACTTAGCACCCCCCTTGTCTTCAAGAATTTTTTGGAAAAAATTGAGGGTTTCAAGGTTTTCCCAAGTTTTGGTGGGGCCCATGTTAAATTTTGTCTTTTGCTAAAAAATTACACAAATTTTTGGGGAAACCTTCCATTTTTAAATGAAAAAAATAAATGTTTTGGGCCCGTTTTAAATTTTAAAAGAGATGTTTTACCTGGGGGTTTGTATATGTACTTGCATCCCCTTGTCATCAAGAATGTTTAAAACATTGAGTGGAAAAAAGGTTTTCCAAGCTTTGTGGGGCCATTTTAAAATTTGTCTCTACCCAAAAAAATTTTACACAATTTTTTTTTTTTAATTTTAATAAATTTTTATAGGCAGATATATTTTGAAAGAGATGTACCGAGGGGTTTATATGTTTTGCACCCCCTTGTATCAAGAATGTTTGGGAAAAAATTGAGTGGTGCAAGGTTTTCCCAAAGCTTTTTTAAGGCCCATTTTAAATTTGTCTCAAGCATAAAAATTTAAACAAAATTTTTTTTTTTAAAAAATGAATAAATAAATGTTTATGGGCCCAGTATATTTTGAAAGAGAGGATACCGGGAGGGTTGTATATGAACTTCCCACCCCCTTGTCATAAGAATGTTTAAAAAAACCCTTAGTTGGGGGGGAAAGGGTTTTACCAAGTTTTTTGGTCCATTTAAATTTGTCTTAGAGGGAAAATTACACACTTTTTTTGGGGGAAAAAAACCCACTTTTTAAAATAATAAATAAAGTTTATAGGCGGATTTTTTTGGAAAGAGATGAACCTGAGAGTTGTTTATGTACTTGCATTTCTTGTAAATAAAAGAATGTTTAAAAAAATTTGAGGGTGCAAGGTTTTAAAAGTTTGTAGGTCCATGTTTTTTTGTCTTAGATAAAAATTAACTTTTTTTTTAGGGACATCCATTTATTAAATGAATAAAAAAATGTTTATAGGCAGAAAAATTTTTTGAAAGAGAGCTACCTGAGGTTTTTTAAAAGAAATTACACCCCCTTGTCACAAAAATTTTTAGAAAAATTGAGTGGTGCAAGGTTTTCCCCAAGCTTTGAAAGGCCCCTTTTTAATTTGTCTCTAGCATGAAAATTCCCCCACATTTTTAGGGACTTTCCTTTTTAAAAATTTAATAAAAAAATTGTTTTAGGCAGAAAATTTTGAAAGAGTTGTTACCTGAGGGTTGTATATGTTTTAGCACCCCCTTTTTATAAAGAAATGTTTAAAAACCTTGAGTGGTGAAAGGGTTTTCCCCAAGTTTTGGGAGGCCCCATGTTAATTTGTCTCTAGCATGAAAATTACACAAATTTTTAGGGACACCCCAATTTTTTTAAAAAAATAATTTGTTTTTGGGGCAGATATATTTTGAAAGGATGATACCAAATTTTGGTAAAATGTCCCTTGCACCCCCTTTTGTCATCAAAATGTTTGGGAAAAATTAGTGGTGCAAGGTTTTCCCAAAGCTTTGTAGGGTATTTTAAAATTTGTCTCTGCAGAAAATTACACAAATTTTTGGGGACATCAAAATTTTTAAATGAATAAATAAATTTTTTATAGGCAGATAAATTTTGAAGAGATAAATACCTGAGGGTTTTATTTTGGTACTTGCACCCCCTTGTCATAAAGAATTTTTTTAAAACATTAAAGTGGTGAAAGGGTTTTCCCAAACTTTGGTGGTCCATTTTTTATTTGTTTTCTAGCATAAAAAAATTTACACATTTTTTTTAAAATGAATAAAAAAATTTTTATGGGCCCGTTTAATTTTAAAAAGAATGATACCAGAGAGTTGTAATATGTTTCCTTAGCATCCCTTGTCATCAAGAATGTTTAAAAAACATTGAGGGGTTTGCAAGGTTTTACCAGGCTTTGTAGGCCCAAAGGTTTAATTTGTCTCTAGCAAAAAAATTTTACACATTTTTTTTTTAAATTTTAAATAAAAAAATTTTGTTTATAGGCAGATATATTTTGAAAAAGAAGTTACCTGGAGTTGTATATGTACTTAGCACCCCCTTGTCATCAAAAAAGTTTGAAAAAATTGAGTGGTGAAAGGGGGGTTTTAACAAGCTTTGTGGGTTTCATGTTAATTTGTCTCTAGCATGAAAATTACACACTTTTTTTAGGAATCACATTGTTTAAATGAAAAAAATAAATGTTTATAGGCAATATATTTTGAAAGAGATGATACTGAGTTTTTGTATATGTACTTGGGCATCCCTTGCATCAAGAATGTTTAAACATTGAGTGGTTGCAAGTTTTTCAAGCTTTGTAGGTCCATGTTAATTTGTTCTAGCATGAAAATTACACACTTTTTTAGGGACATCACATTTTTAAAATGAATAAAATTGTTTATAGGCAGATATATTTTGAAAGAGATGATACCGGGATTGTTTATATGTACTTAGCATCCCCTTGTATAAGAATGTTTAAAAACTTGAGGGGTTTTGCAAGGTTTTCCATTCTTTGTGGGGTCCATTTTTAATTTGTCTCTAGAAATAAAAAATTACACACTTTTTTTTAATTGAAATAAATAAATGTTTATAGGCAGATATATTTTGAAAGAGATGATACCGAGAGTTGTATATGTACTTAGCATCCCTTTTGTCATCAAAATGTTTAGAAACATTGAGTGGTGCAAGGTTTTACCAAGCTTTGTAGTCCTTGTTAATTTGTCTTAGCATTAAAATTCACACATTTTTAGGGACATCACATTTTTAAAATAATAAATAAATGTTTATAGGCTTTATTTTTTGAAAGAGATGATACCTGAGGGTTGAAAAATGTACTTAGCTTTCCCCTTGTCATCAAGATGTTTAGAAACATTGAGTGGTGCAAGGTTTTACAAGCTTTGTGGGGTCCATGTTAATTTGTTCTAGCATAAAAATTACACACATTTTTAGGGACATCAATTTATTAATGAATAAATAAATGTTTATAGGCAGATATATTTTGAAAGAGATGATACCTGAGAGTTGTAATGTACTTAGCATCCCCTTGTCATCAAGAATGTTTAGAAAATTGAGTGGTGCAAGGTTTTACCAAGCTTTGTAGGTCCATGTTAATTTGTCTTAGCATGAAAATTACACACATTTTTTAGGGAATACATTTTTAATAAATAATAAATGTTTATAGGCAGATTATTTTAAAAGAGATGATACCTGAGAGTTGTATATGTACTTAGCTATCCCCTTGTCATCAAAAATGTTTAGAAACATTGAGTGGTGCAAGGTTTTACCAAGCTTTGTAGGTCCATGTTATTTGTCTCTAGCATGAAATTCCCCACATTTTTAGGGACATCACATTTTTTAATGAATAAAAAAATTTTATAGGCAGATATATTTTGAAAGAGATGATACCTGAGGTTGTATATGTAATTAGCATCCCCTTGTCATCAAGAATGTTTAGAAACATTGAGTGGTGCAAGGTTTTACCAAGTTTGTAGGTCCATGTTAATTTGTCTCTAGCATGAAAATTACACACATTTTTAGGGACATCACATTATTTAATGATATAAATAAATGTTTATAGGCAGATATATTTGAAAGAGATGATACCTGAGAGTTGTATATGTAATTAAAACCCCTTGTCATCAAGAATGTTTAGAAACATTGAGTGGTGAAAGGTTTTTACCAAGCTTTGTAGGTCCATGTTAATTTGTCTCTAGCATGAAAATTACACACATTTTTAGGGACATCACATTGTTTAAATGAATAAATAAATGTTTATAGGCAGATATTTTTTGAAAGAGATGATACCTGAGTGTTGTATATTTATTTTAGCATCCCCTTGTCATCAAGAATGTTTGGGAACATTGAGTGGTGAAAGGGTTTTTACCAGCTTTGTATGGTCCATGTTAATTTGTCTCTAGCATGAAAATTACACACATTTTTAGGACATCACATTTTTTAAAGAATAAATAAATGTTTATAGGCAGATATTTTTTGAAAGAGATGATACCTGAAGTTGTATATGTACTTAGCATCCCCTTGTCATCAAGAATGTTTATAAACATTGAGTGGTGCAAGGTTTTCCCAAGCTTTGTAGGTCCTTTTTTTTTTTTTTTTTTTTTTTTTTTTTTTTTTTTTTTTTTTTTTTTTTTTTTTTTTTTTTTTTTTTTTTTTTTTTTTTTTTTTTTTTTTTTTTTTTTTTTTTTTTTTTTTTTTTTTTTTTTTTTTTTTTTTTTTTTTTTTTTTTTTTTTTTTTTTTTTTTTTTTTTTTTTTTTTTTTTTTTTTTTTTTTTTTTTTTTTTTTTTTTTTTTTTTTTTTTTTTTTTTTTTTTTTTTTTTTTTTTTTTTTTTTTTTTTTTTTTTTTTTTTTTTTTTTTTTTTTTTTTTTTTTTTTTTTTTTTTTTTTTTTTTTTTTTTTTTTTTTTTTTTTTTTTTTTTTTTTTTTTTTTTTTTTTTTTTTTTTTTTTTTTTTTTTTTTTTTTTTTTTTTTTTTTTTTTTTTTTTTTTTTTTTTTTTTTTTTTTTTTTTTTTTTTTTTTTTTTTTTTTTTTTTTTTTTTTTTTTTTTTTTTTTTTTTTTTTTTTTTTTTTTTTTTTTTTTTTTTTTTTTTTTTTTTTTTTTTTTTTTTTTTTTTTTTTTTTTTTTTTTTTTTTTTTTTTTTTTTTTTTTTTTTTTTTTTTTTTTTTTTTTTTTTTTTTTTTTTTTTTTTTTTTTTTTTTTTTTTTTTTTTTTTTTTTTTTTTTTTTTTTTTTTTTTTTTTTTTTTTTTTTTTTTTTTTTTTTTTTTTTTTTTTTTTTTTTTTTTTTTTTTTTTTTTTTTTTTTTTTTTTTTTTTTTTTTTTTTTTTTTTTTTTTTTTTTTTTTTTTTTTTTTTTTTTTTTTTTTTTTTTTTTTTTTTTTTTTTTTTTTTTTTTTTTTTTTTTTTGTTTGTCTCAAAAAATTTTTAAAAATTTTTTTAAGGTTTTAAATTTTATTCGTTAATTTGTTTACAAAAAATTAAAATTTTTTTTGGGCCCCTTAAAAATTTTTTTAAAAATTTAAAAAATAAGTTTTAAAAATTTTTTAAAAGGAATTATTTTTTATTAAAACCCCCTTTTAAAAGTTTAAAAATTTTTGGGCGGGTTTTTTAAATTTTTGGGGGTCCAGTTAATTTCTTGCATTTTCACACATTTTTTAGAACATTTGTTTAAAGTAAAAAATTTTTGGGCCTTTTTTTTAAAGGATGAATGATTTTGAAATATTATTAAAATTTGTATCAGATTTTTAAAAAATTGATTGAAGTTTTAAGTTTTGGGCCGTTTTTTTTTTTCCAAAAATTTCAAATTTTTTTTTTTAATGTTTAAATAAATTTAACAATTATTTGAAAAATTCCAAGATTAATGTTTTTACATTTTTAAAAAATTTTTTGAAACTTGAGGGGAAGTTTTACCACTTTGTATCAGTTTTTTTCCCATAAAAATTTCAATTTTTTTTAAATGAAAAAAATTGTTTTGGCAGTTTTTTTTTAAATAAAACCTGTTTGAATATTTTTTAGCATTTTAAAAATTTTTAAAACTTGAGTGTGAAGTTTTACCACTTTGTACCCTTTTTTTGCTTAATAAAAATTACAACTTTTTTTTAATTTTTAAATAAATTTTAACAATTTTTTAAAAAGGAAACCCAAAAAAATAAAAATTAGTTTTGCAAAAATTTTAGAAAGAGGGGGAAAGGGTTTTTTAAAAAACTTTGTACCCATTTAATTTGTTTGAAAAAATTTAAATTTTTAGGGCATAATTTTTTAAAAATAAAATTTTTTTGGCAAAATTTTTTAAAATTTTTCCTAGGGTATTTTTTAAAGATTGTCCAAAAAAGTTTAAAAACTTGATTCGGTTTTTCAATTTTGAGTTTGAATTTTGTTTGGGAAAATTTTTACCAATTTTTGGGCATAATTTTTTTTTAAAAAAAAATTTTTAGGGAATATTTTAAAATTTTAAAGATTTATAGCAGTTTTTAAAAAATTTTTTGAAAATTGATGGTCGGGTTTCCGTTTTTGAAGTAGAATTGCCTTGCAGTTTTACCAATTTTTGGGGCATAAATTTTTTAAATAAAAAAAAATTTTTGGCAAATTTTTAAAGGAATTTTAAAAATTTTTTAAATTTTTTGAAGCCCCCCCTTGTTTAAGAATTTTAAACCCTTGGTTAAAGGGTTTTAAACTTTGGTCAGTTTTTTCCAGCTAAAAATTTCCCTTTTTTTTTTAAATGAAAAAAAATTTTTGGGGAAAAATTTTTTAAAAAATTTGTTAGGGGGGTTTTTAAGGTTGCCCCCCCTTGTATAAAGAATTTTTAAAAAAAATTGGTGTAAAGGGTTTTAAAATTTTGTGGCCCCCATTTTTTTTCCCAGCTAAAATTCAATTTTTTTTTTTAAAAAAAAAAATTTTTATAAAAATAATTTTAAAAGATATAGGGAAAGTTGTATTTTTACCCCCCTTTTTCCCATCAAAAGAATGTTTAGAAACATTGAGGGGTTTGCAATTTTTTACCAAGCTTTGTGGTCCTTTTTTTTTGTCTCTAGATAAAAAATTCAACATTTTTGGGGGACATCACATTTATTTAATAATAAAAAAATGTTTTTGGGCGAATATTTTGAAAAGATGATCCCTGAGGTTGTTTGTATTACACCCCTTGCCAAGAATTTTTAGAAACATTGAGTGGTGCAAGGTTTTACCAAGCTTTGTAGGTCCATGTAATTTGTCTCTAGCTGAAAATTACACAATTTTTAGGGACACCCAATTATTTAAAATAAAAAAATGTTTATAGGCGATATATTTTGAAAGAGATGTACCGGGTTTTTTGAAATTGACCCCCCCCTTTTAAGAATTTTAAAACAGGTTTTAAGGGTTTTTTTCCCTTTTTTGTCCATGATTTTTTAAAAAAAAATCCACTTTTTTAATATAAATAAATGTTTATGGAAATAATTTTGAAAAGATAAACCCATAAGTTTTTTGTATTACACCCCCCTTTCATAAAAATTTGTTTAGAAACTTTAGTGGTGAAAGGGTTTTTTTCCCCAAGCTTTGTAGCCCATTTTAATTTTCTCTACTAAAATTCAAAATTTTTAGGGACACCCTTTTATTTAAAAATAAATTTTTATAGGCAGATATTTTTTTGAAAGAGATGATACTGTGTTGTAATGTACTTAGCACCCCCTTGTTAAAAAATTTTTAAAAAATTGAGTTAAAGGGTTTTACCATTTTTTTTTCCTTTTTTTTTTTTTCCTAAAAAAAACAACTTTTTTTTAAGAATAAATAAAGTTTATACGAAAATTTTTTGAAAGAGATGTTACCTGAAGTTTTATTACTTACATCCCTTGTCATCAAAAAATTTTAGAAACATTGAGGGGTGAAAGGGTTTTTTCCCAAAGCTTTGTAGGCCCATGAAAAATTTTTTACATGAAAATTACACACATTTTTGGGGACATACATTTTTTTAAATGAATAAAAAAATGTTTATAGGCAGTATATTTGAAAAGAGATTCCCTGAGGGTTGATTTACTTACCCCCCCCCTTTGTCAAAGAAGTTTAAAACCCTTGAGTGGGCAATTTTTTTCCCAAATTTTTTGTGGGGCTGTTTTTTTCCCTTTTTTAAAATTAAAAATTTTTAGGAATTTTTTTTTTAATATAAAAAAAGTTTATGGAATTTTTTAAAAGGAACCGAGGTTGAAGTTTGGGAAACCCTTGTATCAAGAATTTGAAAAAAGATTATTTTCCCAAATTTTGGGGTCCATTTAAATTTTTTAAAAATAAAAATTAAAAATTTTTTGGGGAAAAATTTTTTAATGAAAAAAAAAAGTTTTAGCATTTTTGAAAGAATGAAAAACCTGGGGGTTGTTTTTTACCCCCCCTTTTGTCTTTTAAAATTTGTTTAGAAAATTATTAAATTTTTAACCAATTTTAATATTTTAATTTTTTTCTTTGAAAATTAACCATTTTTGGGGAAATAATTTTTTTAATAAAAAATTTTAAAAAGTTTTTTGAAAGGTTACCGGGGTTGAAATTAATTAAATCCCTTGTCTAAAATTTTAAACATTAGGGGCAATTTTTAAAATTTTATATTTTTAATTTTTGTTTAGATAAAAATTAAAATTTTTTTGGGGGAATCACTTTTTTTATAAAAATTTTTTAAAAATTAATTTTTGAAAGGTTACCATTTTGTATTGTTTGCCCCCCTTGTTTTCAAAATTTTTAGAACTTTTGGTTGGGGGGTTAAAAATTTTGGGCCAGAAATTTTTTTAGAAAAATCCCAAAATTTTTTGGGGGACTACATTTTTAAATGAAAAATATTTTTTATAGGGGCAATTTTAAAAGGGTGTCCTAAAATTTATTGTCTTACATTTTCACAAAATTTTAGAAACATTGTTGAAGTTTTACCCAATTTTAAAAGGTTTCTTTTTTTTAAATTTGTTTAGAAAAATTTCACAATTTTTGGGGAAATACTTATTTAAGTTTTAAAAAATTTTTTAAAGGTTTTAAAAAGGTTCCCTAGATTGAAAATTACACATTTTGTCATCAAAATTTTTTTAAAATTTGGGGGTTGAAGGGGTTTTAAAATTTAAAAGGTCCTGAATTGTTTTCATTTTCACAATTTTTGGGGACTTTAATTTTTTAAAGTTAAAGTTTTAGCCAGTATTTTTGAAAAATTTTTTTAAACCCCGGGGGGGTTTAATTTTTTCCCCCCCCTGTTTTTAAAAGAAAAAACCCATAGTGTAAGGTTTTTACAACTTTGTACCCATGTTTATTTTTTAGTGAAATTTACCAATTTTTTTAAGTTTTTAAAATTTTTTTGGGCAGTTTAAAAATTTTAAAAGAAAAATAAAAGGATATTTTTTGAAATTTTACAAAAATTTTTTAAAAACTTGGGGGTTTCTTTTCCCCCAGTTTTAGGCCCGGTTTTGTTTTACATGTTAAACCATTTTTTTTTTGAATAAAAAATTTTAAAAATTTTTTTTGAAAAAATGTCGGGCTTTTAATTGCCCCCCTTTTGTTAAGAATTTTTAAAAACTTATTGGGGAATTTTAAAACCCGGGTTTGAGGTCCTTTTTTTTGCCCTTTAAAAAAATTGCCACTTTTTAAATTTCACATTTTTTAAAGAAAAAAATTTTAAGGAATATAATTTTTAAAAGAATATTTTGGGGAGTTGTGATGTACTTAGCCCCCCTTGTCTCAAGAATTTTTTGAAACATTGAGTGGTGAAGGTTTTACCAAGTTTGTGGGTCCTGTTTTTTGTCTCAGCATGAAAATTCACACATTTTTGGGGACATCACTTTTTTTTTAAATTTAATAAAAAAATGTTTATGGGCAGAAAATTTTTTGAAAAGATGATCCCTGAGAGTTGAATGTTTTTGCACCCCCTTTCATCAAGAATGTTTAAAAAACATTGAGTGGGAAAGGTTTTACCGCTTTGTAGGCCATTTTAATTGTTTTAGATGAAATTACCACTTTTTGGGGACAAAAATTTTTTTTTAATGAATAAAAAAATGTTTATAGGAGATAATTTTGAAAGAGATGATACCGGGGGTTTGTAATGTACTTAATCCCCTTCATCAAGAATTTTTAAAAAAAGAGGGTTAAAGGGTTTTTACCAAGCTTTGTAGGTCCATTTAATTTGTCTCTAGCATAAAAAATTACAAAAATTTTGGGAAATCACATTTTTAAATGAATAAATAAATGTTTATAGGCAGAAAATTTTTTGAAAGAGATGATCCCTGAGGGTTTTTTTTACTTAGCTCCCTTGTCATCAAGAATTTTTTTAAACATTGAGGGTGCAAGGTTTTACCAAGCTTTGTGGGTCCATTTTTATTTGTCTCAAAGATAAAACACTTTTTTTAATTTTTAAATAAATTTTAAGGAAATTTTTATTTTTTAAAAAATTTAAACCAAGTTGAAAATTTTTGCCCCCGGTTCAAGTTTTTAGAAATTATGGGCAGTTTTACCATTTTTTATATTTTTTTTTGTTTGCAAAAAAATTAAAAACCGGGTTTAAATTTTTTTAATTATAAATTTTTTGGGAATTTTTTTAAAAGGGAAAATACTGAGGTTTTTTTTCTTACATTTGCAAAAATTTTAGAAATTATTAATTTTTTTAAGTTTTGGGGTTTTTTAAAAGGTTTACAAAAAATTAAAATTTTGGGGAATCCTTTTTTAATATAAAAAAATTTTTATGGAAAATTTTTTAAGGTGTATAATTTTAATTGCTTAGATTTTTACAAAATGTTTAGAAACAATTAAATTTTCCAAATTTTTAAAAGGTTTTTTTTATTTGTTTAAATAAAATTTAACACTTTTTGGGCATAAAAATTTAAAAAAAAATTTAAAAATTAAAGTTTTTACAATTTTTAAAAAGGAATGTATGTTTGTAATATTACACCCCTTTTAAGAATTTTAAAAAATTTGGTTGGAATTTATTTTTGGGAGGCCCATTTTTTAATTTCCCCCCTTTTGCATAAAAAATTTTTAAAAATTTTTTAAAGTTAAAGTTTTTAGCAGTAATTTTAAAGAAATTTTTTTCCAATTTTGGAATACTTAAATTTGATAAAATTTTTTTAAAAAACTTTTTTAAAAGGTTTTCCCAAGTTTGTAGTCCTGTTTTTTGTCTCGACTTAAAACTTTTTTGGGGTCAATTTTTAATTAAAAAATTTTTTTGGCTTATTTTGAAAAAATTTTTTAGGGTTTTAAATATTATTGGGCATTTTTAAGAATGTTACTTGGGGTTTAAAATTTTTTTCCCCTTTTTTAAATGTTTTTTGTTTGCAGTTTCCCAATTTTTTATTTTATTTTTTTTTTTTTTTTCTTTTTTTTTTTTCCTGGGTTTTTTTTTTTTTTCTCCCCTTTACAAAATTTTTAGAAACTTAAATTTTTTTTGAAAAAAGGGTTTTAAAAATTTTGAGGTATGTTTTTTTGTCTTAGCATTTCAAAAATTTTTTTAAAAATAATTTAAAATTTTTAAAGTTTTGGGCAGAAAATTTTTAAAAAGAAAACCAAATTTTAGACTTACATTTTATAAAAAGTTTAAAAAATTATTTGAAGGTTTTTACCAAGTTTGTATAATGTTTTTTTCTTCATAAAAATTAAAATTTTTTGGGGGGGGGTCAATTTTTTAAAATAATTAATTGTTTAATGAAATAATTTTTGGGGGAATTTTCCCTGGGTTTAAATTTTATTAATTTTTATAAAAAATTTTGAAAAATGAGGGTGAAGGTTTCAACTTTGTAATTTTTAAATTTGTTTGAAAGTTTTACAACTTTTTAGGGTAATTTTTAATAAATAAAAAATTTTTAGGCAAAATTTTTTAAAGATTGTTGGGGTTTTTTTTTTAAAAGCCCCCCTTTTAATAAAAATTTTTAAAAACTTGATTGGGAAGGTTTAAACTTTTTTCCCCCTTTTTAAATTTTTTTAGCATGTTTCCACATTTTTAACCATTTTTTTTAAATTAATAAAAAAATGTTTATAGGGATATATTTTGAAAGAGTGTACCTGAGATTGTATGAACTTTTCATCCCTTTTTCAAAAGTTTAAAACATTGAGTGGTGCAAGGTTTTCCAATTTTGTAGTATTTTTTGCAAAATAAAAATTACACACTTTTTGTTAATTTTTAAAAAAAAAATTTTAAAGGGAATATTTTTAAAAGATTTTATCCCGATTGTAAGTTTTACCCCCCCCTTGTTCAAAATTTTAAAAAACGGGGTGGGGGCGGGTTTTCCAAATTTTTTATTCCTTTTTTTGGGTTTCAAATTTAAAATTTAAAAATTTTTAGGCAATTTTTAAAAAAAAAAAATTTTTTTAAGAGTATTTTTTAAAAGGGGAAACCCTGGGTTTATATTTTAACCCCTTGATTAAAATTTTTAAAATTTTGATGGTCATTTTTAAAGTTTTGGGGCAGAATTTTTTTAGTAAAAAATTAAAAATTTTTAGGGGCAAATTTTATTTAAAAATAAAAAAATTTTTTTATACAATTTTTTAAAGAGTGCCCTGGGTTTTTAAGTTTACACCCCTTGTTTCAAGTTTTGTTTGGGTGGAATTTTACAACTTTTTTGGGCCTTTTAATTTTGTTTAAATAAAAATTCAAATTTTTAGGGCAAATTTTTTTAAAATAAATAAAAAAAAGGTTTAAAGGCAATATATTTTGAAAGAGATATCCCTGGGGGTTTGTAAAAGTACTTAGCACCCCCTTTTGCCCATCAAAAATGTTTAGAAAAAATTGAGGGGTGCA
>JARBHB010000095.1:0-26691 GCA_029891345.1 Dryococelus australis | reverse complement strand
AAAAAAAAACTGTTAGGGGAACGGTTTTCGAAAAGCCTTTTTTCCCGGTTTCCCCCAGTGAAACCCCCCCATTTTTAACGGGGGACGTCATGTCCCCCCCCACCAGGCTTTCAAGGGGGGGGGGGGGGGGGCCCCCGCCGGTTTTTAAAAAAAGGGGACCGGGGGATGTGGGCTTTTCACGTTTTTTTGAGTACGCACTTCCCGTGGTTTTTTTTTTAAAACGTTTTTTTGAGGTCGAAAAAAAAAAAATTTTTATATGGGGGGCTATTCACGGTTTAAGTGGGCTTTTTTTCTAAAAAAACCCCTTCTCATTTGGGGAAAAAATATCTAAAAAAAAAATTTTTTTTAAAAAAACCTTGACTTTAAAAAATTTTTTAAGGGGGCCCCGGTAAAAAATTTTCCCCCCCCACTGGTGTTTTTTTATTTTTAACATTGCAATTTATTTTTTTTTTTAAAAAAGGGGGGTTTTTAAAAAGGTAAAAAATTTGGTTTTAAAAAAGGAAAAAATTAAAAAACTAGGGCTTCAAAAAGAGTCACTTTAAAACCGCAAAACACCCTTTTTGGTTTGGGGTTTTGATGAAAAATCGCCGCAAAAAAATTTTTGGGGGCTAACTTGGTTCCATAACACCTCTGGGACTAGTTTGTTTTTTTTTTTTTGTTTGGGGGGTTTAACCAAGGGGTTTTTACTGGGGCGGGGAAAATTTTTTTTTGCAGCCCCAACCCCAAAAAAAATTTTTTTACTTATAGAAAAAAAAAAGGGGTCTCATTTGGCCAGTTGGGAAAGGGGTAGTGGCTTCATAACCCGAAAATTTTACACCCCTTAAAGGGAAAAAAAAAACTGGGGGGGGGCTGTTTTTACAGTTAAAGGGGTTTGGGAATCCTAGGAAAAAACAGGCCCCCCAAAAACTTTTCCCCGTAATCCCTCACCCTTTTTTCCCTTTTGGGGGTTTTCCACTGTGAAAGTGAGCGCTTTTTGAAATAAAAACCTTTTAAAAAAAAATTTCCCCCACTGGCCCTTTTTTCCCCTGCATTTTTTAAAAAGGGGAGGGACGACGGGCACGGGGGGGCCCCTTTAAAAACGGGGTTTTAACCCGGAAACGGGGGAATGTTATTTTTTCCATAGTTGGGGGGGACGTTTGAATTTGGAAAGATTCGGTAAGCATCTCCCGAATTTATAAAATTAATTTATTTTTTTCCCCTTTTTAGGGGTTTCCTTTTTTTTTTTTTTTTAATTCTTTATTTTGTTAATTTTTGGCCAAAAATTTAAAATTTTTTTTTCCCTTTTTTTTTAATTTTCCCCACAGTTCTATTTAAATCGATTCGAGAAAAAAAAAAAATTTTGTTTCAGGCCCCGCACAACCCCTTAAGGAAATTTTTTGGGAAAATTTTTACCTTTACGGGGGTTTTTTACGTTTATTTTGAGAAACCCCGGGAATTTTTAAAAATTTTTTTTCCTCTTTTACATTTTTAAAACATTAATTGAAAGCGTTTTTTTCTTTTTTACTCGCAGCCCCCCCCAAAAATGCGTTGGGGGGGTTTTTCCTATCTTTTTATTATGGGGGGGCGCTAAACGTTTTTTTTTTGCAGCTTGTGGTGGTTTTTTTAAAAGGTTTAATTTTAAAAAAAAAAAATTTTTTTCCCGGGTTAAAAGGGTTTTGAAAAAATTTTTCCCACAAACTTTTAAAAGTAAAAATTTTTAAAGGGGGGAAAAGGGAAATTTCAAAAATTGCCAAAAAGTGGTTTAACACCCTTTTCTTTTTGGCCCCCCTTTTTTTCCCGGGGGGGGCCCCCCCCCCCGGGGCCCCCCCCAAAAAAAAAAACACCTGTTTTTTCGGGGGGGGGGGGGGGGGGGTTTGGGGGGTTTTTTTTTGGGCAAAAGGGGGAAAAAAAAAAAAAACCCCCGGGGGGGGGGGGGGCCCCCCCCCGGGGCCCCCCCCGGGTTTGCCCCCCCCCCCCGGTTCCGGGGCCCCCGTGGGGGGCCCAAAAAAAAAACAGGGGAAAAAATTTGTGAACAAAAAAAAACATGAAAGGGGCCCCCTGCCGTCATTAACCCTGGGGAATTTTTTCAGGTTTTTAAGATTAAAAATTTTTTTAAAAGGTTTCCCCTAAATTTACCCCCCAAGTTTAAAAAATATCCTTTTGGGGGGCAGGCCCCCAAAAACCTTTAAAAAAGGGGGGAAACCACCGGGGGGCCCAACCCCAAAACGCGGGAATTTAGTTTTTTGGGTTTTTTAGTGTTTTTGGGGAATAAAAAATGGGGTGGAAATTTTTTTTCCCCAAAAAAAAAAGGGGGGGCCCCAAAAAAATACGGGTTTTTCTTTTTTTTGTAAACTTTTTAATCAAAAAAATTGGAAAAATAAACCTTTTTTTGGGGAAAAGGTTTTTGTTATCTTTTTTAGGGGGGAAATGGGGCTTTTAAAAAGTTTTTTTTTTTTAAAAGTGGGAAAATTTTTAAAAAAGTTCCCTTTTTTTTGAAAAATTTTAAAAACTTAAAATTTTTAAAAAAAAAATTTAAATTTTATTTTTCAAAAACCCCCCCTAAAAAAAAAAAACTAAAAAATTTAATTTCATTTAAAAATTTTGTTGGGGGTTTTTTAAAAAAAAAATTAAAACCCCCCCCCGGGTTTTCCCCGGGGATTTTGCCCCGGGTTTTTTTTTGGGGTTTTGGGGGGGCCCCGGGCAAAAAAATTTTTTTTTAAATGGGGGGGGGGGGGGGTCCCGAAAACCCCGGGGGTTTTTTTTTTTTGGTTTTCCAAAAAAGAAAAAAGGGGTTTCCCTTTTTTGCCCGTGTTTGGTTTTTTTTTTGGGGGGGGTTTGGGGGGGGGGAAAGGTTCCCCCCGGTTTTTCCCGGGGGTTGGGGGGGCTTTCCGGGGGGCCCCCCCTTTTTTTTTGGCCCCAAAAAACGGGCTTTTTTTACCCCCGGGTTAGGGGGGGGAATTTTTTATTTTGGGGTTTGTCTTTTTTTTGGATTTGGGGGGGGCCCCCCCCATTTTTTGGGGGTTTTGGGTTGTGGGCGGTTTTCGGGAAAAAAGGGGGGGGGGCCCTTTGTTTTTGGGGGGGGAGGGGGTTTTTGGGGGTCCCAGGGGGGGGCCCCCGTTTCTATTTTCTGTTTGGGGAGAAACCCCCGTTTTTTTTTTTTTGGGGGAAAGAAACCCCCCCGGGCTTTCCCCTTTTTTTGGGGGAACCGTCACCCTTTTTGGGGGAGTTTTTGGGGGAGTTAAAAACCGGGTTTTTTAAAAATGTTATTTCGGATAAAAAAACCCCCCGGGGGCCCGAAAACCACCAAAGGGAAAAAGAAATTTTGTATCAAAGTTTTTTTTTGGGGGGAAAACCAGGGGAGCAAAAAAAATTTTTTTGTTGTAGCCAAAAAATTATTTCTTGTTCTGATTTTGGTTTGCCTCAAAAAACAAGGTTTTTTGGGGGGTTTGGGGAAAAAAACTAAAAAATTTAAAAATTTATTTTGGGCCTTTAAAAAAAAGGGGTTTTTTTGGGGGGGCCGGGGGAAAAAGCGGTTTGGGGCCCCCCCCCCCCTGGGGAAAAAAAAAGGGGGTTAACCCCCGGGGGGGATCACCCCCCGGGGGTTTTTTTTTGGGAATCCCTTTTCCCCAATCCCCCCCCCCCCAAAAATTTTTCCCTTTTCCCCAAAACCCCCTTTAACCCAAACTCCCCCCCCAAAACCCAAAAAACCCCAAAAAACCCCCTTTTTTTGGGGGGGTTAAATTTTTAAAAACCCCCCCTTTTGAATTTAAAAATTTCGCCAAAAATTTTTTTGGGGAAATTTAAATATTTTTAGGGGTTTAAGAGTATTTTAAAAACCCATCCCAAAATGTTGTTTTTTCCAATTTAAGTTTTTAAAAAATGACATTTTCCCTTTAAAATTTTTTTTCTTTTGGCCCCCCAAAAAATTTTTAAAAAGCCCCAGATTTTTGTCCAAATGGGTTTTGTTTCATTTCCAAAAGGGAGGGGGGAAAAAAAATAAAAAAGGGGAGTGGGAGCTTCCCGGGGCCGGTTTAGGGGCCCCCGGGGGCCCCCAAGTTTCCAAAATTTTTTCCCGAGGGGGGCAAAAAAAACGGGGAATTTTTTTGGCCCCTTTTCCCTCTACCAAATCGGGGGGGGAACCCAAGGGGCCCCCGTTTTTTCCGCAAAATTCCCCCCACTGTCCCGATGGGGGCGAACCGGGGGTTCGCCAACTAAAAAAGGGGGAAAAAAACCACCTGGGGGCCTTTTTTTTCTTTTTCTGCAAAAATTTTCCTTCCTTTTTGCTACCGTTTTTTTTGGGGGGCTTTTGGGCGTAGGGGCGAGCTGGCGCCATCAGGGGGGGAACTTAGAGGAAAAAAAATAAAGGGGGCCCCCGTTTTTCATTGACAGGCCCGGGGGAAAGGGCTGAAGTCCCGTCCTTAAAAAAAAAACGGGGCCCCGCTAAAACTTTTTTAATGCCCAAGGGGGACGATTTGCCAACGGGGGGGGGACCTAGAGAACTTTCCCCCATTTCTGGGGGACCATTTTTCAGTTGGTTTCCCCAAAAAGAAATTATGGGGCAAAAAATCCTTTACCAGGGGCGGGGGGTTTTTCCCCGCTTTTTGCGGGGGCCTGTTTTTAAAAAATAATAACCCCATCATTAATGTGGTATGCAGTTTCATTACCCCGGGGGGGAAAAACGGGGGCGGGGGGGGTTTCCCCCGCGGTTTTTTTCTTTTGGTGGTTTTTAGATCCCCCGCTTTCCCACCCAAGCAAAAAAGGGGGCTCCGTTCCCGGGGGCATTTGGGAACATACCCGGGGGGATGGTCCCCCCGCTGGTGGGGGCCGGTTTTTCTCGGAGATTTCCCTTTTTTTCCCTTTTCCCCCCCCCTTTTTGAACCTCCGGTTTTTGTCCCCATGATCACCTCTTTTTTTTTTAAAGTACTCCGTGCTTTTTTATTTTATTTAAATTTTTTCGGTAAATTTTAGGCGTAGAGAAAATTTTTCATTTCATGGTGCATTTTTGCAAAGAGAATTTTTAGAGTTTTTCGGGGGGGTTTTTGGGGCGGGGGAACTTTGGGGGAAAAAAACCCCACAATATATATATAAAGAAATTTTTTTTGGCTTTTAAGGTTTTGGGGGAAAACAAAAAACGGGGGGTTTAGGGAAAAAATTCCGTTGTTAAAATGAAAGCTTTTTGGGGGGGGGCGGGGGGAAACTTCACAGT
Source organism: Dryococelus australis (assembly GCA_029891345.1). Lineage (NCBI taxonomy): Eukaryota > Metazoa > Arthropoda > Insecta > Phasmatodea > Phasmatidae > Dryococelus > Dryococelus australis. The sequence continues at coordinate 21,506 of JARBHB010000095.1, read as the reverse complement.
CCTGGGGTCCCCTCGGGGGCCTTTTAAAGAAGGTTTTGTCCTTTGGTGCCCCCCCCAAAAAAAAGGTAGCCCGTTTTTTACTCCACACCTGGGCAGTAGGGGCACTCGCTTTTTTTTTTGCCCTTTTTGCAAATTTCTGCTATTGGGTTCAAATTTTCCCGTCCCAGGGGGGTGTCAAAAAAAACCTGCAAATTTCCCCAAAAAAAAAAAGTCCAAATTTTTTCAGGGGGAAAAACGTGTTGGACTTTCTATCGGGCCCTGAAATGAATTTTCCCCGGGAAAAATGTTCCTAATCGCTTTTATAACACGTCCCAAATTTTTAATTTTTTTTTTTGTTTTGAATAAGGGGGGGGGTAATTTTTTTTTAACCCCCCCTGGGGCCCCTTTTGGGAAAAAAAAATTTTTAAAATTTTTCCCCCACCGTAATATTTTTTTTTGTTTGGAAACCCACTTTTTCCTAATTTTTGTTATATTTTTGTTTTTATTTTTTATTTGTTTTTTTTCTTGGGGCATGTGAAAACAAGTTTTTTTTTTGGTAAAAGGGTTTTTAAAAAAAGGATAGTTAAATTTTTTAAAATTTTTTACTTTCTATTTACTTTTTTGCTTAATTATTTTCCCTTTAATTTGGAAACCCCATTAATTTTTTTTTTTTGTTTTTTTTTTGGAAAACCCTTAAAAATTTTCTTTTTTTTTTCTTTTTTTTGGGGGAAAAAACCGGAAAAGTGGGGGAAAAGTTTCCCCAATTTCCCCCCACTTTTTTAGGAAATTTTTGCCGGGGAAGGGGGGCTTTTTTTCGGGAAAGGGGGGGACCTATGAAAGGGCCCCCGGGCGCATACGTTTTCGCTGGGGGATTTTCCACTAGAAAAATTTTCCCCCAGCCCCTTTTGCAAAAAGGGTATTTACTTTTTTTTTTTTTTTAACCAGGGGTTTCTGTGGATTATATTAAAAAACCACAATTTAAAAAAGGGGGGGGCAGGGCTTTTTTAAATCGTTAGTTTTTTTATGAGGGGGTTTAGGCCAAAAAAAAGGGGGGCCCTGGGGAATACTTTCGTCGGGGACGCCATTTTTTAAAAGGGGCTTAATTTTTTTTGGGGCCTTTACCTTTTCCCCAGGTCCACGCTTACCTTTTTTGCTGGGAAGGGTCTATGGTTTTATTCAAATTTCAATTTTAAAGGTTTTTTGCGATTTTAAAAAATTTTAACTTTTTAAATTTTTTTTGGTAAAAAAATTTAAGGGGGAAAAAAGGGAATTTTGTTCATTTTGTGTTTAATCGGGAACTTTATACCACAAAAACCGTATTTTGGGCTCTACGGTTGAGTTTTAAAACACTGGAGAAAAAGGGGGTTTTACAAAATTAATGTTTTCGGGTGAAAACCCAAAAAAAATTTAAAAAAAATTTATTTGAATTTTTCTATGATATTAATTTTTTTTTCTGAGATTAGGGGGGGTTTTTTGGGGGGAAATAATCCAGTTTTAAAAAGCTACAGTGAGTGGAGACCGGGGTTTTAGGGGGGTTTTTAAAATTTGGAATTTGGTTTTATGGAAAAGCCTTTAAAAACCGCTTTGTTAAGGAAAAAGGAAGCCCCAAAGGGTTTAAAAACTATTCGGGGAAAAAAAACTATAATTAAAAAAAAAAAAAAAATTTTCGAAAGTTAAAAAGTTTTTTTTTTTTTTGTGGACAGTTTTTTAATTTTTTTAATTTTTTTAAAAACTTAATTAAAATATTTAAAGTTTTCTTTTTAATTTTCATCCTTAAAAAAAGGGGGTGGAAATAAGTTCTAATAAAAAACTGAAAAAAATATTTTTTGCGTAAACAATATTGGGATTAAAATTCCTTGTCACAACTAATATTTTTTGACGATAATTTAATTTCTTTTTTTTTTTAAGTTTTTTTTTCCAAAAACAAGGGTCATTGGGGAAAAAATTTTGGTTATTTTTTCGGTTTTTTTAAATATTTACTTAAATTTAAAAATTACAATGATTTTCCTAGTGGTTTTTTTTATTGGGGTTTTTAACATAAAAATTTTTAGTGGGGGTGCAGGGGGTTTTTGTTGTTTTTTTCCTAATTTTTTTTCCCCGGGGGGTTTTCCAAAAAGTTAAAAGGGGGGATGAAAACCTTAATTTTTAAAATTTTTTTATGAGGTTTCTTTCAAAATACTATTTTTTTTGCCCCTCCACAAAATTAAAAAAAAAAAAACAAAAACCCAAGTTCTTTTTTAAAGGCTCCCCCTTCGAGAATTTTTTCACTTTTACAAAACCTTTAATAAACCTTTAAACCCAAAAGAGCCCCTAAAAAACCCATTTTATTAATGTTTTATATTTTAAAAAAATTTAAAAAAAAGGGGTTGTTGGGGTGTTGTAAAACAAAATTTTTTCCCCCCTGACCTTTTACAGAAAAAAAAATTTACAAAAATTCGAGTACGAAAATTTGAAAATTTGTGCTAAAAAAAAAGGGGCCCATTTAACGGGGGGGACTAATTTTTAATTTAGAAGATACAAAAAATTTGCGAAATTTTTCATTTTGGGGACAATTTTGGGGGACGTCAAAACCCCCCCCTACAGTGAAAGGTCATTTTTCGCCAAGGGGGTCACAGTTTTTTTTTGGGGGACCCCCTGCCGCCCTTCTGGGGCCAATAGCGGGGGGATTTTGCAAGGGAAAAAACCAAGTAGGGGAACCCCCAAAAAAAATTTTGAAAGGGGGTTGGGGGGAAAACAGCCAATAAAAACCCCAAAAAGGGGGGGCCCATTTTCGGGGAGGGGACTTTGGGGAGTCATCCACGGGGGTCGCGAAAAAACCCCGGGGAAAAATTTCCCTTTTTCCCTACTTTTTTAAGAAAAAGGCCCCCCACCGTTCTTTCGGGGAAAAAAAAAAATTTCCCGGGGGTAGTTTCCAGTTAAAAAAATTTTACTTTTTATTTAAAAAAAAAAAAATTTTTTTTTTGGGGGGAATTTTTAAATTTCCCCCCTTTCCCTTTGAAAACCCTTTAAAAAACTTTATGGGGGTTAAATTTTGGTTAAAAATTTTTTTGCCATTTTTTGGGCCCAAAAAAAAGTGGGGGTAAAGGGGGGCAAAAGGGGGAAAAAATTTTTGCCCTAAAACCCCTTTTTGGGGGTTACGGGGGGGGGCACGGAAACCGGGGGGACCCCTTCCTCGTTTGGGCCCCCTTTTTGAAGGGGGGGTTTTTTTCCCCGGGGGGCCCAAAACCCCATTTTGGGGGGGGGGGAAAAAAAAAAAAACCCCCTTTTTTTTTGACGTATTTTTTTTTTAAAAAAAAAAATGTTTTTAAAACCCCAAAATTTTCCCCTTTTAAATCCTTGGGGGTTAAAAACACCCCTAAAACAAAAATTTTTATTTAAAAAAAAACATTTTTAAAAGAAAAATAGGAAAAAAAAATTTTTAAAGGGGGAAAGGGGGGGGAAAAAATTTTTCCCGAAAAATTTTTTAAAAAAAAGGGGGGTTTTTTTAAAAATTTTTTTTTTTTAAAAGGGGGGGGGGTTTTTTGGGGGGGGGGGGGGGGTGGGGGGGGGGGGGGGGGGTTTTGGGGGGGAAAGGGGGTTTTGGGGGGGGGGGGGGGGGGGGGGGGGGGGGAAAAAGGGGGGGGGGGGGGGGGGGGGGGGGGGGGGGGGGGGATTTGGGGGGGGGTGGGGGGGGGGAAAAGGGGGGGGTTTTGGGGTTTTTTTTTTGGGGGGGGGGGGGGGGGGGGGGGGGGGGGGGGGGGGGGTTTTTTTGGGGGGGGGGGGGGGGGGGGGGGGGGGGGGGGGGGGGGGGAAAAAAAAGGGGTTTTTTTTTTTTTCCAAAAAAAAAAGGGGGAAAATTTAAAAAAAAAAAAATTTTGGAAAAAAATTTTGGGAAAAATTAAAAAAAAAGGGAAAAAATTTTTTTTTGGGGGAAAAAAAAAAAAAGGTTTTTAAAAAAAGGGGGGGAAAAAAGGGGTTTAAAAAAAAAAAACCCCCCGGGGGGGGGGGCAAAAAAAAAAAAAAAAAAATTTTTTCCAAAAAGGGGGGGGTTTTAAAAAAAAAGGGGGGGCGGAAACCCAAAAAAAAACCCCCCCCCCTTTTTTTTTTGGGGGGGGGGGCCCCAAGTCCCCCAATTTTAAGGGGGGAATTTTTGGGGGGCCCCCCGGGGGGGAAAAAGGGGGGAAAATTCCCCCGGGGGGGAGGTTTTTTTCCCCCCCCGGGGGGGGGGAAATTTTTTTGGGGGAAAAAACCCTTGGGGCTTCCCCGGGGGTTTCCCCTTTTTTTTGGGAAAAAAGGGTTTTTTTTCGGGGGGAAGTGGGGGGGTTTTTTTTTGGGGGTTTTTTTTTGGGGGTTTTTTTTGGGGGGGGGGGCCCGGGGGGAAAAGCCCCCCCCCCTTTTTGAAAAGGTTTTTCGGGGAAGGGGGGGAATTTTTTTAAAAATTTAAATTTTTTTGGGCCTTTTTTTTTTAAAACCGTTATTTGGGAAAAAAAAAATAAAACCCCCGATGGGGGAAAAAACCCCCAAATTTTTTAAAAAAACAAAAAAAAAAAATTTTTTTAAAAATTAAAATTTAAAAAATAAAAATGGAAAAAAAAAAAAATTTTTTTTAAAAAATTTTTTAAAATTTAAAAGGGGGGGAAAAAAAAATTTTTTAAAAACCCCGGGTTTGAATTTTTTTTGGGGAAAAATTTTTTTTTTTTGGGGGGGAAAATCATTCCCTGCCAAAATTTTTTTTTTTTGGGGGGCCCATCCCCCAAAAAAATTTTGTATGGGGGGGCCCCACAAATTTTAGTGGCCCCACAAAAAAAAATTGGGTTTTTTTTTTTTTTTAAAAAAATCACCAGGGGGAAAATTTTTCATCCCAACTATAGTTGCTGCAACCAATTTTTTGACCGGGGGGAAAAGTTTTCTAAACTTTTTTTGGGGGGGGTCCTTCGGAGTTTTTTAGCTCGATCAAAAGCAAATTTGGGGGGAAAAAATTCCTTCATTATTCAAACAAAACTCGTGGTTTTGCCCAATTTTTCTTTTTTTGGGCTAGTTTTTTTAACATGGGGCCTCACTGAACGCCCCCCCCCGGGAGTAATTATTTTTTTTTTTTAAAAACGACAAGGGGTTTTTTTTTTTTAAAAAAAGCCCCCCCAAAATGGGACATGCCTTGTTTTCGTAAAAAATTTTTATCGTTTAAAGGAAAATTTGATTTTGTCAATATTATTTCGGCCTCAATCTTTTTTAACTTTTGCCAAAAATTGGGGGGCTGAAAAAAATTTACAGGGTAATCCCCCGGGTGGTTTTGGGAAACCCAATATGATGAGGGGGTGGGGGTTCTTAAACGGGGGGCCCTAAAAAAACAAAAAAAGGTTTTTTTCTTGCAGTAAGGGTAAAAGTTTTATCACTTGAAAAATTTTTTCAAAAGTGCCAGTAAATCTGGCCAGGACCCCAACGTGGGGAACACTTGGGGGTGCTAAAAAATTTTTTGGCCGGACTTTTTCAAGGGGGAAAAATCTAGAAGTGAGAATTTTTTCCCATCCCCGCACAAAAACCAAAATGTTTTTGGGGTTTTGGCAATTCCCACCCTAACTTATGCCCCCATTGGGTCCACGATAAAACAGCCCAAACTGGAGTGATAAAAACCCACAGGGGGGAAACGAAAAAAAAATGGGTGGCTGTGTCTTTGGGGGGGTGGGCTTATCCATTTCTCTGGGGGGGGGGGGCTGGCTAGGGGGGAAACCCGCCCAAATTTTTGGTTTTTGGGGGGTGGCGGAAAAAAAAGAGCTGGTTTCCCTTTTTGTTTTTTTTTAATTTTTTGGGGGGGGGACTTCAGCTTGGGTTTTAGGGGCCGGGGGGGCCTTATTTTAAAGGGGCCAATTTTTTTGTTTGGTGCCCCCCATGAAATCTTTTTTTTTCCGGGAGTAATGGGGGGGAAGTTACAATAAAAAATTGCTTAATTTTAGTAATTTTTCCAAAAATTTTGGGAGTTTTTTTTTAATTTAATTTTTTACTGGGGACCTGGAAATTTTTTCACGGGGTTTTTTTTTTTCTGGGGAAATTTTTTTGGAAAATTTTCCACCCCAAAATAATTTTTTTACTTTTTTTTTAAGGGGGGGGTTTAAAAAGGTTTTTTTTTGGGAACCTGTTTTGGGGGAAAAATGAGCCCCCTTTAAAAAAAAAACCGGGCCCCAAAAAAAAATGCACCCCAAAATCTCCCCCTTTTTAGGGTTTTCAAAAAAAAAAAAAACAAAAAAAAAAAAAAACATTTTTGATATCTGTATGGGGGGGGATTTAAAGGGGGGGGGGGAATTTTTGGGGGGGACTTTTAAAGTCTACCCTACAGGTAAACCCCACTCGGAATTTTTTTCGGGGTCCTTAATTTTTTACTGGGGGGCCACCTGTTTTTCGGGGGAAAAAAAGTTTTTAAAAGCGAAAAAAAATAAACCCTTTAAAAAGACCTATTGGCCCCCATTGGGAAGGGCTTTTATTTTTGGCTATAGCTGGGGGAAAATGGAAAAAAATTTTCGGGGGTTTTTAAAATGATCTGTTTTAGGAAACTCCCACAGTCTTTGTTAAAACCAGGGGCCTCAGATTTTTTTCGTTTCATTTGGGCCGGGGCCCAGGGTTTAACCTTTTTAAAACCCCTGGAAAGTAAGAATTTCGCTACTCGTTTCCCTTTGCAAGGGGGTTGGTATTTGGCTTTCGAGGGCCCCCCAGGGCGGTTTTAATAAAAAAACTGTGATTCCAATTGCAAAAGGGGGGAATTTTACATTTTTAATTGTTTTTGGGGGGACTCAAAAAACTTTGTCCCCCGGAAATGAATTCGCAAAAAATTTTTTTCCCCTTTTAAAGCATACCCCGTTGTTTCTTTTTGTGAATAGAGTCGGGTTATTTTGGGAGTGGGCGAATTTATTTTAAAGGGGGGGCCCGTCCGAAAATTTTCCCGCAGGGGGATAAATTAAAAAGGGTCTAAAAATTAAAGTGCTCCAAAATCACGAAAAAAGGTTTTTTTAAAAACTAAAATTTGTTTTGGAAAAAACCAGCTTTTTCCTGAAAAAATTAAATTTCGGGGAAAAAAAAAAAAAACAGGGCCCACCCCTAGTTTTTTACAACGGGCAATGAACCCTTAATAAAATTTTACGGCGAAAGGTTTTAAAATTTTACACCCCCGCCCATTGTTTACATAAATTTGGGGACGTTTTTTTACACGAATTACAGCAAAAACTCTGCGAATTTTAAAAGGGGGACGTTTGGTTTTTACGTTCCACCCTCGGGGGCCCCCGCGAGGGAGGGAGGAATTAGCCTGCTCGCCCCCCTCCCAAAATGCAAAAAAACCGGGTTTTCAAGGGGTCCGGGCCCGGGTACCCCCAGAATTTTTTTCTTTTTTGGGGGAAAAATCGTGGGAAAAGGGACCGAAAACCGCTGGTTTCGGGGGGGTTTTTCTCGGGGATCCCTTTTTCCCTTTTCCTCCCCCTTTTTTTTTCCGCGCTGCCCCGTACTCCCCCTAACTTCCTCTCATTGGTTTTCTAAAAAATGTTAAGGCCCACCCCAAAAGGGGCTCCCCATTTCCCCCACTTTAACTCGCTGCAATATTTTGGGGAATTATGATAATGTTTTTGGGTGATCCCCCCAAAAACCTTTTGGTTTTTTTTATAGGCGGTTTTTCCACGGAAAAAATTTTGGCATTTTTTTCGAAGCCGTTTTTTCAAATCTATTTGGTACGCCAATTTGGGGGTTTTTAATTTTTTTCCCGCCTTCATAAAAAAATTAAACATTGCCAAGGGCCTTAAAATTCTTTTTAATTTTTTTCCCTTTTCGGTCCAAGAAAAAAAAACCCCCCCCAAATTGTTAAAAAAAAAAGTAAAAAATTTTAAAAATTTAAGGGGCTATTTTCAAACAATTTGATGCTTTTAAAAAAATACAGAAAGTTAAAAAAAATATTTTTTTTATAAACAAAAAAATGGGGGCCTAAAACATTTTTTCTTTTTGGGGGGACTTTTTGATTTTAGGGGAAAATTTAAACTTTCCTCCAAATTTTAAAAAATTTTTTACTTGGGCAACGGCACTCATTTTGCGCAGGTATTTTTTTCCCATGTAGAAAAAAAACTAATTATGGCTCATTTGGGGTTTTTTACAGTGGGGGGAAAAGGGCCCCAAGGGGGGGCAAAAAAAAAAATTGGGCCCCCCATTGCTAAAAATGCACCATGGCCCAATTGGGGGGTCCTGAAGCACCACTAACTACCCCTTTTTTACTCGGGGGTCTATAACTGCCCGGGTTTTTTTAAAATTAAAAAAAAGGGGGCCCCAAAAGGGCATTGGCCCCCCAGTGCTTAAACGGGGAAAAAGGGCCCCAATCCAGTACGTAACCATTTTCACAGCCTTTTCAAAGGGGGGCCCTACTGGCCGGCTTTGTCATCTTTTCCCCCCCCTTTTTCAAAAAACTATTTTTTAAAAAATAATTTTTTTTTAAATTAAAAAAAAAAAAAAATTTTTTTATTTTTTTTTTTAATTGCCTTTGTTTTTCACTATTTTAAAACACATTTTACTAAAAAAAAAATTTTTTTGCTTTAGTGGAAAAAAGCAGGGGGGTGTGGGAAAACTCCCAACCCTCGCTTTGAACCCCAGGCAGAAAAAACCATTACTCCCACGTGTTTTTTTTTGTGGGGGAAATAAAAACAATTTTTTAGGTTTTATATTCGACTTAATTATTAAAAAAAAACCCACTAATATTTAAATTTGTTTTTTTGGTTTTTTTCTATCCCCCCTTTAAAATTTTAGGGAAGCGAACAAATCAGTTTTAAAAAAGGGGCGTTTAAAAAAAAAATAACCTTTAGGTTTTTGGAGAAATTTTTTCTACATTAAAAATCGGGGTTTTTTAAAAACACAAAAAATTTTGCCTTAAAAAGTTAATTCTTTCCGCAGTAAGGGTTTTTTTCATAAAATTTGCTTTTTTCGTTTTTTTTTGGAAAATGCGGTTCCAAAGGGGTTTTGGGGGGAAATATTTTAGTGATGTGAAAAAAAAAAAAAAGGGGCCCTTTTTCAAGGTATTTTTAAAAAAAGGTGGTTTTATTATTGCTTTTTTTTAATTTTTAATTTTTTTTTTTATAAAATTGGTTTTTAAATTTTAAAAAAAAAATTACAAAGGGGGTTTCGGGGTCCAAAATTTTCAAAAAACCCAGTCACGAAATTTTTTCCAAAACCTAAATGTTTTAACAGTTTTGGGCCGGTAGTTTTTTTTTCCATCAATTTTTTACAAGAAAAAACTATTCATTGTTCATAAGTTTCTTATTAAAATTAATTTTTAGGGGGGCCCACAATTTATTAATTTAGGGGGTTTTTTTCTTTTTTCCAAGGAAGCTATCTGTGAAGGGGGGGGGGGGCCTTTTAAAAAAACCCCTTAAAAAAGCCCCAAATTTTTGCACTTGCAATTGATTCCTTTCGATTTTGCCATTTCCGGCTACCAAAATGGGCCTATAGATGGGGCCCATTTTTTTTCCCCCCCAGCAGAAAATTGTAAGTTTTTTTTTTCAAAACCAAATGCGGGAAAAAACGCCCCTTTAAGCCAATTTTTTTGGGGGCCAATTAAATAGGTTCACCACCTTTAAAATTTTTCCATCAAAAAATTTTCCTTTTTCCAGTGTTCCAAAAAAACGGCGGGGTTCAAGTGCCCCTTGTGCTAGCAAATTGCCATAAAAAGGGGGCCAGTTGTGTAGCCCCCATAAATTTTTTGGGGCCCCCACCCCACTTTTCCAGCATTTCCCGTCAGTAAAAACCCATTTTTGGGCCGACTTTTTCCCTTTTAGTGGGGAAAAAAAAGCTTTTATTTTGGGAAAGTCCCCATCAAATTCCCAAAAAATGGATGGGGGAAAACTGCTGCCCATTTTGGCGGGGAAAACAGATTTTGGAAAAAACCCCATTTGGGGGTTTTTTAATTAAAAAGATTGTTTTTCCTTTTTACAACCCCGGGCAGTTTTAACTGTAAAAATTTTTCGATTTTTATAGCTTTTTTTTTTTTTTAAATTTTTTTTTTTTTTTTATTTTTTAAAAAAATAATTTTTTGTTGGATTTCGTCCTTTTGGTTTTTTCCCCTTTGTCTAAGTGGGACTTAGCATTTTATTTTAAAACCACGCAATTCTTTTTTTTATAGGGGCCCCCAGTTTTTTTTCTCAGTAATCCCAAAACCTCAAAAATTTTAAATGAAAGTTTTTAAAAGGGGGGGCATTACATTTTTTTTTTTTTTTTTTTTTTTTTTTTAAAATTTTTTTATTTTTTTTGTTTAGTTTTTTTTTTTTTTCCCCAAGTTAAATTGAAAATTTGCGTTTTTTTTTCTTTTGGGTTTTTTTTCTTTTTTTGGGTTTTTTCACCCTTTTTTTTTTTTTTTTTCGGAAAAGTAGTTTTTTGGTTTTTTCTTGTGTGTTTCTTTTACGTATTTTGCTGTTTTAGGGGCTTTGGTGGGACTTTTAATGAGGGGGGGGGCCGGGGGTTTTTGATTTTCCCGCCGCGAAAAAAAATTTGAAAAAAATCCCCGGCGCCAAAAAGGGGGGGACGTAGATATGGGGGGGTTTTCCAAAGGTTTGTTTTAAAATTGGAGGAAAAAACGGGACCAAAATTTGGGGGGGAGAGGCCCGCAGGGTTAAAAAAAAGGGTAGCTTTTTTTTTTTTTTGGGGGTTTTCCAAAGGAACGCCGCCAAAATTAATGGGAAAGGCGGCTTTTGCCCGGGGGGGGGGGACGTTATAAGGGTAAATGACCCAGCTATCCCCGGGAGGTGGACCCCAAAAACCTTTTTTTTTTTTAATTTTCCCGGGGGGGGTTTTAAATTCCAAAAAACAAAAGTATTGCAATGAATCGTTTCAGGAATCCTATTTTTAAATTTTCCCCCCCCAACAGGTTTTTTTGGTTATGATCCCTTAGATTTTATTTTAAGTATTTTTTACGATCCAGTGGGCCCCCCCCAAAGGCTTAAAGGGGGGGATTTTAAAATTTTAGTGCCCCGGGACGGCTAATTTAAAAATGCCTTTTAAAACCTAAGAAACCCCCTTAAAAATAAGGGGTATTTTTTTTTTTGATTTGGAACAAGAAATTTTTTTTGGATTTTTTTACGGTTTTGGGGGAGTTTTAGGGGGGAAACACTTTGGGTATTATCGAAAACAACACGTTTTAAGTTTTTTCTTTTCACGCAGCGAGAAGGGTTGGGGACTTTTTAAATGGGGAACAGGGGGGGAAAAAATTAAAAAGGTAGGGGGGAATTAGTAAAACCCCCCCTTTTTTTTATTTTTTTTTTTTTTTTTTTCAGTTTTGGAACCCCGCTTTTTAAAATTTAATTTACTTTTTCTCTTGAAAAATTTAATTTTTTTAGATTTTTGGGGGGACAGCTTAAGGGGGGGAATTTTTTGGGAAGGGGTTTTGGGGGTTTTTTTTAAAAAAGCCTTTTGAAGTGTGATTCCCCCCAGTAGGGGAGTTTTATATATTTAAAAATTTAAAAATTTTTAAAATTTTTAGAAAAATTTTTGCAATTTTTTAAAAAATTACATTTTTTAAATTTTTAAAAAAAAACCTGGGAAAAAAGATCTGCAAATTTTTTTTTTTCTTAAATTTTCCGGGTGTCAAAAAGTAGAAAGGTTTAAAATTTTTTCCTTTTGGTGAATTTTTTTACGTTGGGGTTCAAATTTTTTTTCCCCCATACAGGGGGAAATTTTATAAAAATTTTTTTCAGTTTTTTAACTTTGAAAGGGGTTTAGGGGGCACTATTCTTTTTTGGTTTTATTCCGTAAAAAAGGTAAAAATACTTTCCACTCTACTCAAAATTTTTTTGTCCCCACTCAACAAAAAAATTTTCCCTTTAAAAAAAAATTTCAACTTTTTTTACCCATTCAAACCCCCCACCCCCCTTTTCTTTTTTTAAATCTCCCCAAAAAATTTTTTTTCCATTATTGGCTTTGAAGGGTTCGTTTTAAGGGGCTGCAAAAAACCAAAATTTTAAAACGTCGCCGGGGGAAGTGACATTTTTTTTACTTTTTCCCCAATGTGTTTTTTAAAAAATTTTGAAAAATGGTTTACTCAAAATTTTGTATAGCAGTTTTTTGTCATTTTTTTGTTGAGAAACCGCGCGCCGGGGAAAATTCCCCCCCCCCCCCCCCCCCCCCCCCCCCTTTTTTTTCCCCCCTTTTCCCCAAGAAAATAAAAAATTTTTGTTTTATTTTCGGCCAACCCCCAAACACAAGAGAAAACTGTGTTAAAGGGGGGGAAATTTTTTTTAAGTATGGCTTTTTTCACTTTTTAAAAATTGAGCATTTTAAAGGGCCTCTCCCAAACAAATTTTAAATAAAATAAAAAAACTATCTTATTGCGGGGGTCAGGCTTTAAAAAATTTTTTGGGGGGGGATAAAAATTGGTTTTTACCACTGGGGGGTTTTTTTTTCACTTTTGAAAAAGGGGTTTTATTTTTAAAAAAACCCAGCAGGGGGTTGGAAAAATTTGGGAGGGGAAAAAGGGGGAAAAAAAACAAGGTTTTAAAAAGGGGCCAATTTAAACCCGGAAAACCCCCTAAATTTAATTAAAAAAGGGGCCCTGGGGGGGGAATAAAAATTTTAAAAAAACCCCCATTTCTTTTTTGGCCAACATGATTAAATTTTTTGAAAGGGGGAAAATGTCCTTTTTTGTTCCAAAAAGGTTTTTCCGGGGGGGTTTGGGAAATAAAAAAAAGGGGGCCCAAAAAAAGGGTTTGGGCCCCTTTTTCCCGAGAAAAAAAATTTGGGGGTCGGGCCCGAAACCCCCGAGGGTACATGGTCCGGGGGGGGGAAAGTTTTTTTTCCAAAAAGGTCAATTTTTCCCCCTTTGAAAGGGGCCAATTCCCCCCCGGTTTTTTTCCAGGGTGGGGGTTGGCGGGGGCGTTTCGCCGTCCCCTTGGGGTGGGGGGGAAAAAAAATCCCCCCCCCCCCCCCCCCCCTTAATAAAAAGTTTTTGGCCTCTCCCCCCCCGGTAAAAAAGCCCCGGCCCCCATCTCAAAAACCCCCCCCCCCTTTAAAAAACCGGGGGGGGGGGGAAAAATTTTCCATTCCCCCCCCCCGGGCCCCCCAAAAAAAACCCAAAATAAAAAAAATTTGGTTTTTTTTTTTAAAAACGGTGGGTGGGGGGGGCTCCCCTTTGTTGGGCAAAAATACCCTTTTTTCCAAAATCAAAATTTTAAGGGGCGGGGGGGCCCCGGGCTTTTTTAAAAATTTTTTGGGGACGCTTCCCGATTTTTTTTTTCCCCCCCCCCCTTTTTCGGGGGGGGTGCCCCCAGTTTTGGAAAGTCGGTTGGGGGGGTTTTTTAAAAAAAATATTTTTTTTCCCATTAACGGGGGGAAAAAATTTTTGGGTAATTTTATAATAAAAAAACTTTTTAATTTAGGGAAAAAAAAAAGAAAAATTTCCCGTTTTTTTAAAAAAAAAAATTTAAAAAGGTATAAATTTTTTTCGCGTATTTTAAAAACCCTTTTCTCCCCCCAATTAAAAAATTTTGGTTTCAAGGTTTTGAAACAAAAAAAAAATTTTATGATGCGTTTTTTGTGCTTAAAAGGGGGGAAAAAACCCGAAAATTGTTTTTTCTTTTTTTAAACAAAACCCCCAATGAAACTGAAGGTTTTTTTTCCTTTTTTTGGGAATACAGAAAAAATTATGTCCAATTGGGGACTTTTATCCCCAAAAAAATAGTTTTTATTATTTTCAAAATTTTTTCCCCAACAGGTGGAAAAAAGGGTTTTTCATTGAGCTTTCCCCCGTGCAAAAGAAAACAGGACCAAAAAAATTATTTTCCCACGCTCGTTTTTTTAAACAATTCTGAAACCCGGGTTCTAAAAAGGGGGTTTAAAAATATATTTCCTTTACAAAAAAAATTTCTTTAAATTTTCCAAAAAAATTTTTTTTTTTTATGATTGTTTACCTCGGGCAGTTTAAAGTTAACATGTTTTAAGGGTTTTTTTTTTTAAAAAAAAAAAATTTTGGGCTACGTGAAAAAAAAATTTTAAAAAGGGTTTTTAAATATTACCCTTTAAATTTTAAAATCTTTATTATTTGCAAAAAAAGCGTAAAAAGTGGACCAATTATTTTTTTTTTTGGGGAATTATTTTTTTTAAGGTTATTTTTTTTTTTTTGTTTTTTTTTCTTTGGAAAAATTTTTTAATTTTTTTTTTTTTTCTGGGAAAAAAGTTTGGGAAAAAAATTTTCCCCTTTTGTAAGTATGAAGAGGTTTTTTCGATTGGGCTTAAGGAAAACCCCTTTGCAAGTCGAGCAGTCGGGCCATTTCCAAGACCCAATTTAAAACCCAAAATTTGCCAACTGCTGGGGCCCGCGGGGGGCCCAGGGGATGCACGATAGGCCCATTGTGAAAAAGGGGGGCCCCTTAAACACATTGGGGGCTCCCCCCCCCACATTTTACTGGCCAATTTAAAAAAACCAAGTTGGGAAGTAGTAAAACCTTTTTTTCCCCTTTACTGCAAAACCCAAGGGGGTTTTTCTGTTGGGCCCTTTTTTAAAAAAAACTCCCACCCTTTTTTTTTTAAATTGGCCCTTTACCAAAAGGGGCCCCCATTTACTCTGTATTTTTTACCAGCGTTTTTAAAATTTTTTTTGGCCCAGCTATCACCCCCAAATGGGGGAAACCCCGGCAAAATTTGGGGGACCCAACCCAAATATCCTTTTTCTTTATAAAATAATTTAAAAAAATTTCTTTTTTGGGCCCTTTCGGGGGGCCATAATTATAAAAAAAAAAAAAATTCTTTCTTTCAATTTTCTTTTGTTTTTTGCACTGGGGGGGTTTTCTTTTTTGGGGCCCCAAATGTTAAAAACAACTAGCAAAAAAAAAAAAATTATTTCCCAAAAAATCCCGCGAATTCGTTTTTGGGTTTTAAAAAAAAAAGGGGAAAAATTTTAAATTTACCCTTTTTTGCTGGGGGATTACACTCGAGGCTGTAAAAAAGTTTTAAAAAATTTTCCCAGTTTTCACTCGCCACAATGTTGAAGCCCCAGTTTTGCCATTGGGGATTTTTCAAGTTTTTTTTTACCTTCCCCCCTTTAAAAAAGAAAAAAACGATTTGAGGAAGATTTTGGGGGGGGCTCTGCACATCGAGGTTTGGGGGGCCGATCCCCGGGAAAACACACTTGGGAAAAGGTTAGTTTTAAAATTTGGTTTAAAAATTTCCCCCGGGGGCCCCCCCACCCCAAAAATTGTTGGAAGATCCCAGGGGTTTCCCCGGGGGAAAGATAAAAGTTTTTTTAACCTTTTCCCCAAACCCAAAAAAAAAAACGATTGAGGAAAAATTTGGGGGGGGGGGTCTGCACATGGGAAGGGGCTTTGAGGGGGGCCCGGGGGGGGTTGAAATAAAGGTGAGGTGGGGAACCAGGCCGGAAAAAAAGGGGGGGGCGGGGGGGGGGGAGGGGAGACCCCCCGAAAAAAAATCCCGGCCCCGGGGGGGCATCTTCCGCCCGATTCCCACATGGGAAAAAAAAATTCGGGGGGGGCAACCAAGGGGGGGGGGGAATTGGGGGGAAAAGCCAGCCGGGGGGGGACTAACCGCACGGTCAAAAAAAGCTGGGAAAAGGGGTTGGCAGGGCCCTTAAAATCGAAGGGGGGGTTTCCCCTGGGGGAAAATTTTTCCATGTGTTTTTGGGGCATATCACGGGAAAAACTTTTTTGGGTTTTTGCCGAAAATTTTCCCCCTTTTAAAATTTCTGACCCCGGCCCCAAATTTGGGGGGGAAAGGAAAAAACTCGGGGTTTCCAAAGAAAAAGCGCGTACACCCCAAAATTCCCCGGGGGGGGGGAAACAGTTGTCTTGGTTCGGGGAATTTTTTCTTTTTAAAAAAGGGTTCATGCTTTTTTCCCATTTTTTTGGATCTACGTAAAAACCTTCCCCAAAGGGGGAAAGGGCCCATATGGGGGGGGGATAGTTAACACTTCCAGGGTTCCGTTTTTAATTTCCCATCCTTAGGTTTTGCAAACAAGATTTTTTTATAAGGAAATTTTTTTTCCCATTTTTTCATACTTGTAGGGGAAATCAATTTTTGCCCGATTTTTAGCTTTTTAAAATAAAACTCTATCTCGGAAAGGTTAATCTCCCAAAATTTTCTTCCCCAAAATTTTTGAAAAAAAGGATTTTTTAACCCGGTTTTCCCCATTAAAATTTAAAATTTTTTTTTTTGTAAAACGGGGGGCCCCCCTCTTTTTAAAAAAAATGCAAAATTTTTTTCGAAATTTTCAAAAAATAACCTTTTTTAAAAAAATTTTAAAAAATTTTTTGCTGGCCCCAGAAAAATTTTTTACCAAAACCAAATTTTTGTGTCTTTTCACCGGGAAGTTTTCTTTTGTTCGCAATTTTGGAAGGGGATTGTTTTATTTTTCCCCCAAAAAAGGGGAAAAATTTTATGTGGGTCCAAAAACCCCGGGGGGGAAAAAATAATTTTTAAAACCGATCCTCCCAAAAATTTGGGGGAAAAAAAACCGGAATTTACTGTGCAGAAGATTTTTTAAACTGGTTTTATGTTTTTATAGGGGTTTTTGGCCCCAATTTAAATCTTTCCCCCCGAAAATGGGGGGGCCCTAACGGCCCATTTTAGGGGTTTGTAGGGGCCCCACATCTTTCAAAAAAAATTTGTGTTTAAAAAAATTTTACCAATTTAAACTTTGTATTTGCGGCCCCAGTATATATTTGAAAAAAAATTTCAAAATTTTTTTATCTACACAAAATTTTTTTTTTTTTAAAACACCATTTTTTTAAAAAAAAGTACTTTTAAAAAAATAAAAAATTTTTTTTTTTTATTTTTTTCCCGGGACAAAATCAACCGTTTAAAACCACCAAAATTTTTTAAAAAAAAAAAAACATAAAGCTATGGCAAAGTTTGTAAAGTGTTTTTTATTTTTGCGTCCGGGTAAGATATTTTTTTTTTTTTTTCCGAAATGGGGGACAATATAAAAAATTTTTTAAATTTTTTTTTTATGCTATAAATTAAAACGGAAAAACTTTGAAAAAAAAATGCCCCAACTTTAAGGGGAGTGTATGTGGAAAATAATATAAACAACCAAACCAAAAGCGTTTTACAGGGGGTTTTGTTTTTCCCCCCTTTTGTAAAATGGGCGTCCCTTTTAAAACCTTTTTTTGGGCCCCCCCGGTTTTGGGCAGGAAGGGGGGGGGGACATTTTCGCACGTGGAAGTGTTTTTGGGGCCCCCTGTTTAAACACAAAAGGGAAATTTCATTTGGGCCAAAGGGTTTTCTGATTTTTCCCCCTTCCTTGGAATTTGGGGGCGTTCAGCAAAAAAAAATCGTAGTTTGTTTTTTTTCTTGGGCTGCGTTTCCCCCCCAAAAAAAAGAGACCCCCCCAGAAAATTTTTAAAAATATTGGCAATTTATTTTTGGGAACTTCCTTTAAAAAACAAATTTTTTTCGGGTTGAATGGTTTAAAAAAAAAAAAAAATTTGGGGGGCTTTCAGGGGTCATATTCGGGGGGGAAAAAAAAAATCAAACCGTTTTTTTCCAAATCGAAATTTGGGGGGACGTTGTACTATGGTAGGGCCTTTTTAATTATTGTTTACTTGGTTTTTTTAAACACTTATTTTTCAAAAAACCAGGGGGCTTTAAAAAAACTTTTCAGCTTTAAATTTGTCCCCCATTTGGTTTGGGGGAAAAATTTAAAAAAAATTAACTTTGTTTTACTGGGAAAATCTATGAAGAATAAAATGAAAAACTTTTAAAACTTTTTTTTTTTTCCCACGTTTTTTTAAAAAAAAAAGAGGTTTTTCCCACATTTGGAAAAAAGTTTTATTTTTTTTTTAGTTCAATATCAAAAAAATTTTTAATAAAAAAAAACCTTTACGCCCAATTTTATGTGAAAAAGGGGGAAAAATTTTTTTTTTTTTCCCCTGAAAAAATTTTTTAAAAATTTAAGGGGGCATGAAAAAATTTAAAAACGGTATGTAAAATTTTTTCGCTTAGTAAAGGGGCCAAAACATGTCAAAAAAAAAATTTCAAAAACTTGTTATGCGTCAGTGTTTAGGGGAAAAATCAATTCAAAAATTTTTTTTTACTTTTTCCAGGGGGACTTTTTTTTGGGTTTCCTCGAAAAAAAACAAAGGGGGGGGAACCTTTTCATATAAAAAAAAATTAATGCCCCGGTTTTTTTTAAGGGCTTTTATTTCGGAAAACCAATCGGCCCCCTTTTTCCCATTTAAAATTTTCCCCCCAAAAAGTGGTTTTAGGGTTTAGGGCACGTAAAAAACAATTTTTTTTTAAAGGGGGGGGGGGGAAGTTTTTTCTTTTTTAATTGGGTTTTAAAATTTTAATTTAAATTTGGGGGTTTTTAGTATTTTTTATTTTTTTGTGGAAAAACCAACCGAATTTTTTTGCGAAAAAATTTTTCCCACGGGGGGGGGGTTTTTTTCAAAAAACATTTTTAGCTGACCCACCCCCTTTTCGTGATTGGATTTTTTTTTGGTTCCCCACGCTTCTTTGGGGTTTATCCCCCCTGCGAATCACAGGAGGGGGGGAAACAGAAAACGGAAGTTTTTTTTATTCTGTTGGGGGCCATTTTAAATACGAAAATTTTTTTCCCCCCAAAAGGGGGGGGGGAAAACGCATCGAAAAAAGCGAAAAAAAAAAAAAAAACTCTTGATAATTTTCGTTGGGGTATTAAAAAATGTGGGGGCTTTTGGCGGGAAAAATTTTCGGAGAAAATTCGGGGGGGGTCCCAAAATACACCGGTTCAAAGCAATTCAACCAAAATTTTAAAAAACCAGATTTTGGGGGAAAGGGCAAAAAACGTTTTTCCCCCTTTTGAAGCAAAAAATTTTTGTGGGGTTAACGAAGGGGTTTTCCTTTTTTTTTTGGGGCCGATTTTTTTTTTTAAAATATTTTGCCGGGGGAAAACCCAAAATATGGTATATTTTTTCCCCATTTTTTTCCCCGGAACCTTTTAAAAAAAAATTTTTTTCACCAAATTTTCCCCCATACCAGAAAAGGGGGGGAAAGGGAAATTTTGCCTTTTTTTTAATTATTTTGTTTTATGTGGGGGGTTCTTTTTAAATTTTATTTTAAAAAAAAAAAGGGGGTTTTAAAAAAAATTTATAAAATTTTTTGTTAAAAATTCTATTAAAAAAAAAAAAATAAAAACCAAAATTAAAAAAAATTTTTTTTTTTCATTCGCCCAAAAAAAACTTTTTTAATCTACTGTAATATTAAAAAATTCACCTTTTTTACAGAAATTTAAAAATTTTTTTGGGGGTTTTTTGTAGAAGAATCAAAAAAAAAAAAAAATCAAAGTTTTTTTCCCCTTTATTTCCCTTTCTGGGGGGGCTTTTTTCAATCGATCCCCCCAAAAAAAATGCAAATGCAAAATTTTTAAACCGTTTTACGGAAAGGCCATAAAAACTTACGGTTTTAAAGTAGCCCCAGAAAAATTTTTTTTCCGGGGAAGGGGAACGGCATTTGAAAAATAATTTCAGAATAAGTAAAACCTTGTGGTTTCCCCAAAAAACATTTGGGAGTGATTCCTTTTTCGAATTTGATTCCCCCCCAAAACCCCCAAACCTCTGTAAGGGGGAAAAATGGGGTGAAAACCCTAACTTTTTGGTTAAAGGGGTTTTTTTTGGGGGGCCTTTTTCCCCCCGTAAGGGGTAAGGGCAGGGGGGTAGTTTTATATTTTTACGTTAAAATAAAAACTCTTGTAAATTTTTACCTTTTTTTCCATTGTTCCCTTTTATGCGTATAGTAAAAAGAAACGAAATGGGTAAAAAATATTTTTTACTTTTCTTGGGGTAAAATTTTTTACACAGTTTTACTCGGGAAAAGAGTCAAAATGGTTATGGGGGGAAGCCCCCCCAACGGGGGGTTTTTAAGTAAGGAGCTAAAAACATTCCCTTTTTTTTTTAAAAACCCTAAATTCCCTTTAGTTTTTTTTTTATTTTAACATGCCCCCTGTAGGGGTTTTTTTAAAAAAAAATTTGCATTAGAGTTTTGGGGGAATTTTTTCCCGGGAAAATTTTTTTACGTGTTGTTTCTTTTCCGCTCTAAAGAAATTTTTTGCCCCCTTTTGAGTGTTTGTGGCCGATTAATTTTAAAAAAAAATACTTTCCCCCTTTTCCATGGGTTGGGAAAAAGTGGGGGTATTGGTCTTAAAAAAAAACTTTGTTATGAAATCGGGGGGAAACCCCTTTTAGCTAGGAAAAAAAAATGCGGGGGCTTTTTTTTTTTCCCCTGGGGGGAAATAGTTTTTTTTGGAAAAAGTTTTTTCTACAAAAGTTTTGAATAGAAAATTACGCCCCCCCTAAAAATTTTAAAAAGTAATAAAAAAATTTTTTTGTGGCCGCATTTTTAAAAAAAAAAGGGAAAAAGGGCGGGGGGAAAAAAACTTTTTTAAATCCTTTTTCTTTTTTTTTGGGCACAAAAAATTATTTTTTTTTCAGAAAAAAATTTTTTAAAAAAAAAAAATTTTTTTTCCCCCCAAAAAAGGGGGGTTTTTTAAAAAAATTTAAATTTAAAAGGGATCAAATTAAAAAAAACCCCCCAAAAAATTTTAAAAAAAAATTTTTTTTTTTTTTTAAAACAAATTTTTTTTAGTTTTTAAAAAAAAAAAATTTTTAAAAATTTTTAAAAAAGGGTTTTTTTTTAAAATTTTTAAAAATTTGGGGGGGAAAAAAAAAAATTTTAAAAAAAAAAAAAAAAAGGGGGGGGAAAAAAAAAAAAAGGGGGGGGAAAAAAAAAAAAAGGGGGAAAAAATTTTTTTGGGGGGGTTTTTAAAATTTAAAAAGAAAAAAATTTTTGGGGGGTAAAAAAAGGGGGGGGTTTTTTTTTTTTTGGGGGGCCTGAAAAAAGGGGGGGAAAAAAAATTTTGGGGGGGGGGGAAAAAGGGGGAATTAAGGGGAAAAAAAAATTGGGGGGGGGGGGGGGGGAAAGTTGGGGGGGAAAAATTTTAAAAAATTTTTTCCCCCTTTTTTTTAAAACGAAAAAAAAAACCCGGGGGGGAAATTTTTTAAAATTTGGAAAAAAAAAAATTAAAAATTTTTTTTCCCCGGGAAAAAAAAAAAAATTGGGGGGGCCCCCAATAAAAAAAAGGGCCCCTTTTAAAAGGGGTTAATTGGGTTTAAAGGGGGGGGAAAACCAAAAAATTTTTTTTTAAAAACGGGGGTTTCCCAAAAAAAGGGGGGGCCTAGAAAACCCCCAGGAAACTTTTTTTTTTTTGGGGCCCCTTTTTTTAAAAAAGGGGGGGGAGGGGTTTTAAAAACCCCCAAAAAATAAAAAAATTTTTTTTGGGGGTTTTTGGGGGGAAAAGGGGGGGGGGGGGAAAAAACTTTTAAAAAACCCCCCGTTTTTTAAAAAAAAAATTTTTAAAAAAAAGGCGGGGCTTTTGGGGGGGAAAAATTTTTTTTTAAAATTTTAAAACCCCCTTTTTTTTTTGGGGGGGGAAAAAAAAGGGGGGGGGGGGGAAAAAAAAAAAAAAGGGGGGGGGTTTTTAAAAAATTTTTGTTTTTTTTAAATTTTTTAATTTTTTTTCCCCAAAAAAACCCCCCCAAAAAAAAAATTTTTCCCCCTTT
>JARBHB010000094.1:0-26896 GCA_029891345.1 Dryococelus australis | reverse complement strand
TAATACTGTTTCTATATAGCTAAAATTTCTGTTGCATCATTTTTAAAACAAATCGTAGTTATTACTTTCTTTAAGGCAATTATACATGCTACTTCTTAGAAGTATTGATTTACAACCATTTAAAGTTTTGTAAAAAAATATCCCAAAAAAGGCAAAGGGGATAAAAGTTTCTAAAAGTTGAATTAAAATTTCACATTTTTAACAAAATGGTATTTTTTCATTCTTGTAATGCAATTAGTTACATGGGTACTTTTAAAGTTTGAATTGGGCAACCACCCAATTTTGTAAAATTTTCCCCAAAAACGACAGTTAATGTTTCTATAAGCTGAATTAACTGTTCTCATTCTTAACCAAAAGATTTTTTAATTCTTAAGGGCAATTGTTTCCCTGCTACTTCTTTAAAGTATTTAATTAGGCAATACCCATTTTTTTTTTAAGTTTTGTTTTAATATATCCCAAAAAAAGACAATGGGGGTACATTGTTCTATAAATGAATTGAAATTTTCACATTCTTAAGAAATCGAGTTTTTCATTTTTTAAAGGCAATTAGTTTCATGTATTCTTGAATTTTTGAATGTATCAACCATCCAAAATTTGTAATAAATATATCCAAAAACGACAAAGGGGGAATTTAAAGTTTTCTATTAGCTAATTAAATGTTGTCTTCATTCTTAAGCAAATAGAAGTTATTACATTCTTGTAAGGACAATTTGTTACATGCATACTTCTTAACAGTATTGAATTGTAGTCATACCACTTTAAAGTTTTGTAATAAATATATCCCAAACACGACATTGAGATACATTTGTTCTATATAGTTGAATTGAACTGATGTCATCATTCTTAAGCAAATCGTAGTTATTACAATCTTGTAAGAACAATTAGTTACATGCATAATTCTTAGAATTATTAAATTGTAGTCATACCACTTTAAAGTTTTGTAATAAATATATCCCAAAAACGACAATTGATATACATGTGTTCTATATAGCTGAATTGAACTGTTGTCATCATTTTTAAGCAAATAGTAGTTATTACATTCTTGTAAGGACAATTAGTTACATGCGTACTTCTTAGAAGTATTGAAGTGTAGGCATACCAGTAATAAGATTTGTAATAAATATATCCCAAAAACGATAAATGAGATACATGTGTTTCTATATAGCTGAATTGAACTGTTGTCATCATTATTAAGCAAAACGTAGTTATTACATTCTTGTACGGACAATTAGTTACATGCGTACTTCTTAGAAGTATTGAAGTGTAGTCATACCACTCGAAAGTTTTGTAATAGATTTATCCCAAAAACAACAATAGAGATACATGTGTTCTATATAGCTGAATTGAACTGTTGTCATCATTCTTAAGCAAGTCGTAGTTATTACAATCTTGTAAGGACAATTAGTGACATGCATACTTTTTAGAATTATAGAATTGTAGTCATACCACTTTAAAGTTTTGTAATAAATATATCCCAAAAACGACAATTGATATACATGAGTTCTATATAGCTAAATTGAATTGTTGTCATCATTTTTAAGCATATTATAGTTATTACATTCTTGTATGGACAATTAGTTACATGCGTACTTCTTAGAAGTATTGAAATGTAGGCATACCAGTAATAAGTTTTGTAATACATATATCCCAAAAACGACAAATGAGATACATGTGTTCTATATAGCTGAATAGAACTGTTGTCTACATTCTTAGCAAATCGTAGTTATTTCATTCTAGTGATGTCAATTAGTTACATGGGTACTTCTTAGAAGTATTGAAGTGTAGGCATACCAGTCAAAAGTTTTGTAATATATATATATCCCAAAAACGACAAATGAGATACATGTGTTCTATATAGCTGAATAGAACTGTTGTCTACATTCTTAGCAAATCGTAGTTATTTCATTCTAGTGATGTCAATTAGTTACATGTGTACTTCTTAGAAGTATTGAAGTGTAGGCATACCAGTCAAAAGTTTTGTAATAAATATATCCCAAACACGACAAATGAGATACATGTGTTCTATATAGCTGAATTGAATGTTGTCATCATTCTTAACCAAATCGTAGTTATTACATTCTTGTAAGGACAATAAGTTACATGCGTACATCTTAGAAGAATTGAAGTGTAGGCATACCACACAAAGTTTTGTAATATATGTATCCCAAAAACGACAATTGAGATACATGTGTTCTATATAGCTGAATAACTGATGTCATCATTCTTAAGCAAATGGAAGTTATTACATTCTTAAGGACAATTAGTCACATGCATACTTCTTTGAAGTATTGAAGTGTAGGCATACCACTTTAGAGTTTAGTAATAAATATATCCCAAAAACGACAAATGGGATACATGTTTTCTATATAGATGAATTGAAATTTTCTCATCATTCTTAAGAAAATCGTAGAAATTATATTCTTGTAAGGACAATTAGTTACATGTGTTCTTCTTAGAAGTATTGTAGTGTAGGCTTTCCAGTCAAAAGTTTTGTAATAAATATATACCAAAAACGACAATTGAGGTACATGTGTTCAAATAGCGAATTGAACTGTGGGCATCATTCTTAAGCAAATCGTAGTTATTACATTCTTGTAACGACAATTAGTTACATGCGTACTTCTTAGAAGTATTTACGTGTAGGCATACCACTCAAAGTTTTGGAATAAATGTATCCCAAAAACGACAATTGAAATACATGTGTTCTATATAGCTGAATTAAACTGATGTCATCATTCTTAAGCAAATCGTAGTTATTACATTCTTTAAGGACAATTTGTCACATGCGTACTTCTTAGAAGTATTGAAGTGTAGGCATACCACTTTAAAGTTTTGTAAAAATATATCCCAAAAACGACAAATGGGATACATGTGTTCTATATAGCTGAATTGAAATGTTCTCATCATTCTTAAGCAAATCGTAGTTATTACATTCTTGTTATGACAATTAGTTGCATGGGTACTTCTTAGAAGTATTGAAGTGTAGGCATACCAGTCATAAGATTTGTAATAAATATATCCCAAAAACGACACAGGGAGATTAATGTTTTCTATATAGCTGAATTGAACTGTTGTCTTCATTCTTAAGCAAATAGAAGTTATTACATTCTTGTAAGGACAATTTGTTACATGCATACTTCTTAACAGTATTGAATTATAGTCATACCACTTTAAAGTTTTGTAATAAATATATCCCAAACACGACAATTGAGATATATGTGTTCTATATAGCTGAATTGAACCGTTGTCATCATTCTTAAGCAAATCGTAGTTATTACAATCTTGTAAGGACAATTAGTTACTTGCATACTTCTTAGAATTATAGAATTGTAGTCATACCACTTTAAAGTTTTGTAATAAATATATCCCAAAAACCACAATTGATATACATGTGTTCTATATAGCTGAATTGAACTGTTGTCATCATTTCTAAGCAAATCGTACTTATTACATTCTTGTTAGGACAATTAGTTACATGCGTACTTCTTAGAAGTATTGAAGTGTAGGCATACCAGTAATAAGTTTTGTAATAAATTTATCCCAATAACCACAAATGAGATACATGTGTTCTATATAGCTGAATTGAACTGTTGTCATCATTATTAAGCAAATCGTAGTTATTACATTCTTGTAATGACAATTAGTTACATGGGTACTTCTTAGAAGCATTGGAGTGTAGGCATACCAGTAATAAGTTTTGTAATAAATATATCCCAAAAACGACAATTGAGATACATGTGTTCTATATAGCTGAATTAAACTGATGTCATCATTCTTAAGCAAATCGTAGTTATTACATTCATTAAGGACAATTAGTCACATGCGTACTTCTTAGAAGTATTGAAGTTTAGGCATACCATTTTAAAGTTTTGTTATTAATATATCCCAAAAACGACAAATGGCATACATGTGTTCTATAAAGCTGAATTGAAATGTTCTCAACATTCTTAAGCAATTCGTAGTTATTACATTCTTGTAATGACAATTAGTTTCATGGGTACTTCTTAGAAGTAATGAAGTGTAGTCATACCAGTCATATGTTTTGTAATAAATATATCCCAAAAACGACAAAGGGAGATTAATGTTTTCTATATAGCTGAATTGAACTGTTGTCTTCATTCTTAAGCAAATAGAAGTTATTACAATCTTGTAAGAACAATTAGTTACATGCATAATTCTTAGAATTATTGAATTGTAGTCATACCACTTTAAAGTTTTGTAATAAATATATCCCAAAAACGACAAATGATATACATGTGTTCTATATAGCTGAATTGAACTGTTGTCATCATTTTTAAGCAAATAGTAGTTATTACATTCTTGTAAGGACAATTAGTTACATGCGTACTTCTTAGAAGTATTGAAGTGTAGGCATACCAGTAATAAGATTTGTAATAAATATATCCCAAAAACGATAAATGAGATACATGTGTTCTATATAGCTGAATTGAACTGTTGTCTTCATTATTAAGCAAAACGTAGTTATTAAATTCTTGTACTGACAATTAGTTACATGCGTACTTCTTAGAAGTATTGAAGTGTAGTCATACCACTCGAAAGTTTTGTAATAGATTTATCCCAAAAACAACAATAGAGTTACATGTGTTCTATATAGCTGAATTGAACTGTTGTCATCATTCTTAAGCAAGTCGTAGTTATTACAATCTTGTAAGGACAATTAGTGACATGCATACTTTTTAGAATTATAGAATTGTAGTCATACCACTTTAAAGTTTTGTAATAAATATATCCCAAAAACGACAATTGATATACATGTGTTCTATATAGCTGAATTGAACTGTTGTCATCATTTTTAAGCATATTATAGTTATTACATTCTTGTATGGACAATTAGTTACATGCGTACTTCTTAGAAGAATTGAAATGTAGGCATACCAGTAATAAGTTTTGTAATACATATATCCCAAAAACGACAAATGAGATACATGTGTTCTATATAGCTGAATAGAACTGTTGTCTACATTCTTAGCAAATCGTAGTTATTTCATTCTAGTGATGTCAATTAGTTACATGGGTACTTCTTAGATGTATCGAAGTGTAGGCATACCAGTCAAAAGTTTTGTAATAAATATATCCCAAAAACGACAAATGAGATACATGTGTTCAATATAGCTAAATAGAACTGTTGTAATCATTCTTAAGCAAATCGTAGTTATTTCATTCTTGAAAGGACAATTTGTTACATGCGTACTTCTTAGAAGTATTGAAGTGTAGTCATACCACTCGAAAGTTTTCTAATAGATATATCGCAAAAACGACAATTGAGATACATGTGTTCTATATAACTGAATTGAACTGTTGTCATCATTCTTAAGCAAATCGTAGTTATTACTTAAGGACAATTTATTACATGCGTACTTCTTAGAAGTCATGAAGTGTAGGCATACCAGTAATAGGTTTTGTAATAAATATATCCCAAAACCAACAAATGAGATACATGTGTTCTAAATAGCTGAATTGAACTGTTTTCATCATTCTTAAGCAAATCGTAGTTATTACATACTTGTAAGGACAATTAGTTACATGCGTACTTCTTAGAAGTATTGAAGTGTAGGCATACCACTCAAAGTTTTGTAATAAATATATTCCAAAAACGACAAATGAGGTAAATGAGTTCTATATAGCTGAATTGAACTGATGTCATCATTCTTAAGCAAATCGTAGTTATTACATACTTGTAAGGACAATTAGTTACATGCGTACTTCTTAGAAGTATTGAAGTGTAGGCATACCACTCAAAGTTTTGTAATAAATATATTCCAAAAACGACAAATGAGGTAAATGTGTTCTATATAGCTGAATTGAACTGATGTCATCATTCTTAAGCAAATCGTAGTTATTACATTCTTGTAAGGACAGTTAATTACATGCGTACTTCTTAGAAGTATTGAAGTGTTGTCATACCACTCGAAAGTTTTATAATAGATATATCGCAAAAACGACAATTGAGATACATGTGTTCTATATAGATGAATTGAACTGTTGTCATCATTCTTAAGCAAATCGTGGTTATTAAATTCTTGTAAGGACAATTTGTTACATGTATACTTCTTAGAAGTATTGAATTGTAGTCATACCACTTTAAAGTTTTGTAATAAATATATCCCAAAAACGACAAATGAGATACATGTGTTCTATATAGATGAATAGAACTGTTGTCATCATTCTTAAGCAAATCGTAGTTAATACATTCTTGTAATGCCAATTAGTTGCATGGGTACTTCTTAGAAGTATTGAAGTGTAGGCATACCAGTCAAAAGTTTTGTAATAAATATATCCCAAAAACGACAAATGAGATACATGTGTTCTATATAGCTGAATTAAACTGTTGTCATCATTCTTAAGCAAATCATAGTTATTACAATTTTGTAATGACAATTAGTTACATGGGTACTTCTTAGAAGTTTTGAAGTGTAGGCATACCAGTAATAAGTTTTGTGATATATATATCCCAAAAACGACAATTGAGATACATGTGTTCTATATAGCTGAATTGATCTGTTGTCATCATTCTTAAGCAAATCGTAGTTATTACATTCTTGTAATGACAATTAGTTACATGGGTACTTCTTAGAAGTTTTGAAGTGTAGGCATACCAGTAATAAGTTTTGTAATAAATATATCCCAAAAACGACAATTGAGATACATGCGTTCTATATAGCTGAAATGAACTGTTGTGATCATTTTTAAGCATATCGTAGTTATTACATTCTTGTAATGCCAATTAGTTGCATGAGTACTTCTTAGAAATTTCGAAGTGTAGGCATACCAGTAATAAGTTTTGTAATAAATATATCCAAAAAACAACAAATGAGATACATGTGTTTTATATAGCTGAATTGAACTTTTGTCATCATTCTTAATCAAATCGTAGTTATTTCATTATTGTAAGGACTTTTAGTTACATTCATAATTCATAGAAGTATTGAATTGTAGTCATACCACTTTAAAGTTTTGTAATAAATATATCCCAAAAACGACAAATGGGATACATGTGTTCTATATAGCTGAATTGAACTGTTGTCATAATACTTAAGCAAATCGTAGTTATTACATTCTTGTAAGGACAATTAGTTACATGCGTACTTCTTAAAAGAATTGAAGTGTAGGCATACCACTCAAAAGTTTTGTATTAAATAAAACCCAAAAAACGACAATTGAGATACATGTGTTCTATATAGCTGAATTGACTGTTGTCATAATTCTTAAGCAAATCGTAGTTATTACATTTTGTAAGGACAATTAGTTACATGCGTACTTCTTAGAAATATTGAAGTGTATTTTAATACTACTTTAAAGTTTTGTAACAAATATATTTCCCAAAAAGACAAATGAGATACATGTGTTCTATATAGCCGAATAGAACTGTTGTCATCATTCTTAAGCAAATCGTAGTTATTACATTCTTGTATTAACAATTAGTTGCATGGGTACTTCTTAGAAGTATTGAAGTGTAGGCATACCAGTCAAAAGTTTTGTAAAAAATATATCCCAAAAAGACAAATGAGATACATGTGTTCTATATATCTGAATAGAACTGGTGTCATCATTCTTAAGCAAATCCTAGTTATTTCATTCATGTAAGGAGAATTAGTTACATGCGTACTTCTTAGAAGTATTGAAGTGTAGTCATACCACTCGAAAGTTTTCTAATGGATATATCGCGAAAACGACAATTGAGATTCATGTGTTCTATATAGCTGAATTAAACTGTTGTCATCATTCTTAAACAAATCGTAGTTATTAAATTCTTGTAAGGACAAATTTTTACATGCGTACTTATTAGAAGTATTGAATTGAAGTCATACCACTTTAAAGTTTTGTAATAAATATATCCCAATAACGACAAATGAGATACATGTGTTCTATATAGCTGAATTGAACTGTTGTCATAATTCTTAAGCATATCGTAGTTATTACTTTCTTGTAAGGACAATTAGTTACATGCGTACTTCTTAAAAGTGTTGAAGTGTAGGCATACCACTCAAAAGTTTTGTATTAAATAAAACCCAAAAACGACAATTGAGATACATGTGTTCTATATAGCTGAATTGAACTGTTGTCATCATTCTTAAGCAAATCGTAGTTATTACATTCTGGTAATGCCAATTAGTTGCATGGGTACTTCTTAGAGGTATCGAAGTGTAGGCATAGCAGTCAAAATTTTTGTAATAAATATATCCCAAAAACGACAAATGAGATACAAGTGTTCTATATAGCTGAATTGAACTGATGTCATCATTCTTAAGCAAAATGGTAGTTATTTCATTCTTGTAATGCCAATTAGTTACATGGGTACTTCTTAGAAGTATTGAAGTGTAGGCATACCAGTAATAAGTTTTGTGATATATATATCCCAAAAACGACAATTGAGATACATGTGTTCTATATAGCTGAACTGAACTGTTGTCATAATTTTTAAGCAAGTCGTAGTTATTACATACTTGTAAGGTCAATTAGTTACATGCGTATTTCTTAGAAGTATTGAAGTGTAGGCATACCATTCTAAAGTTTTGTAACAAATAATATCCCAAAATCGACAAATGAGATACATGTGTTCTATATAGATGAATAGAACTGTTGTTATCAATCTTAAGCAAATCGTAGTTAATACATTTTTGTAATGCCAATTAGTTTCATGGGTACTTCTTAGCAGTATTGAAGTGTAGGCATACCAATCAAAAGTTTTGTAAAAAATATATCCCAAAATGACAAATGAGATACATGTGTTCTATATAGCTGAATTAAACTGTTGTCATCATTCTTAAGCAAATCGTAATTATTACAATTTTGTAAGGACAATTAATTACATGCATACTTCTTAGAAGTATTGAATTGTAGTCATACCATTTTAAAGTTTTGTAATAAATATATCCCAAAAACGACAAATGAGATACATGTGTTCTATATAGCTGAATAGAACTGTTGTCATCTTTCTTAAGCAAATCGAATTTATTTCATTCTTGAAAGGACAATTTGTTACATGCGTACTTCTTAGAAGTATTGACGTGTAGTCATACCACTCGAAAGTTTTCTAATAGATATATCGCAAAAACGACAATTGAGATAAATGTGTTCTATATAACTGAATTGAACTGTTGTCATCATTCTTAAGCAAATCGTAGTTATTACATTCTTGTATGGACAATTAATTACATGCATACTTCTTATAAGTATTGAATTGTAGTCATACCACTTTAAAGTTTTGTAATAAATATATCCCAAAAACGACAAATGAGATACATGTGTTCTATATAGCTGAATTGAACTGTTTTCATCATTCTTAAGCAAATCGTAGTTATTACATTATTGTAAGGACAATTAGTTACATGTGTACTTCTTAGAAATATTGAAGTGTAGGAATACTACTTTAAAGTTTTGTAACAAATATATTTCCCAAAAAGACAAATGAGATACATGTGTTCTATATAGCTGAATTGAACTGATGACATCATTCTTAAGCAAAATGGTAGTTATTTCATTCTTGTAATGCCAATTAGTTACATGGGTACTTTTTAGATGTATTGAAATGTAGGCATAAAAGTAATAAGTTTTGTAATGAATATATCCTAAAAACGACAAATGAGATACATGTGTTCTATATAGCTGAATTGAACTGTTGTCATCATTCTTTAGAAAATCGTAGTTATTACATTCTTGTAAGGAAAATTAGTTACAATTGTTCTTCTTACAAGTATTGTAGTGTAGGCATCGCACTTTAAAGTTTTGTAATAAATATATCCCAAAAACGACAAATGAGATACATGTGATCTATGTAGCTGAATTAAACTGTTGTCATCATTTTTAAGCAAATCGTTGTTATTAAATTCATGTAATGCGAATTAGTTGCATGGGTACTTCTTAGAAGTATTGAAGTGTAGGCATACCAGTCAAAAGTTTTGTAATAAATATATCTAAAAAACGACAAATGAGATACATATATTCTATATAGCTGAATTGAACTGTTGTCTTCATTCTTAAGCAAATAGAAGTTATTAGATTCTTGAAAGGACAATTAGTTACATGCGTACTTCTTAGAAGTATTGAAGTGTAGTCATACCATCTAAAGTTTTGTAATAATATATCCCAAAAACGAAAATTGATATAAATGTGTTCTATATAGCTGAATTGAACTGTTTTCATCATTCTTAAGCAAATCGTAGTTATTACATCATTGTAAGGACAATTAGTTACATGCGTACTTCTTAGAATATTGAAGTGTAGGTCATACACTTTAAAGTTTTGTAAAAATATATTTCCCAAAAAGACAAATGAGATACATGTGTTCTATATAGCTGAATAGAACTGTTGTCATCATTCTTATGCAAATCGTAGTTATTACATTCTTGTATTAACAATTAGTTGCATGGGTACTTCTTAGAAGTATTGAAGTGTAGGCATACCAGTCAATAGTTTTATAATAAATATATCCCAAAATGACAATTGAATAAATGTTTTCTATATAGCGGAATAGAACTGTTGTCATCATTTTTAAGCATATCGTTGTTATTACATTCATGTAATGCCAATTAGTTGCATGGGTACTTCTTAGAAGTATTGAAGTGTAGGCATACCAGTCAAAAGTTTAGTAAAAAAAATATCTCCCAAAAAGACAAATGAGATACATGTGTTCTATATAGCGGAATAGAACTGGTGTCATCATTCTTAAGCAAATCCAAGTTATTTCATTCATGTAAGGAGAATTAGTTACATGCGTACTTCTTAGAAGTATTGAAGTGTAGGCATACCAGTAATAAGATTGTAATAAATATATCCCAAAAACGACAAATGAGATACATGTGTTCTATATAGCTGAATTGAACTGGTGTGATCATTTTTAAGCATATCGTAGTTATTACATTCTTGTAATGCCAATTAGTTGCATGAGTACTTCTTAGAAGTTTCGAAGTGTAGGCATACCAGTAATAAGTTTTGTAATAAATATATCCAAAAAACAACAAATGAGATACTTGTGTTTTATATAGCTGAATTTAACTTTTGTCATCATTCTTAATCAAATCGTGGTTATTTCATTATTGTAAGGACTTTTAGTTACATTCATAATTCATAGAAGTATTGAATTGTAGTCATACCACTTTAAAGTTTTGTAATAAATATATCCCAAAAACAACAAATGAGATACATGTGTACTATATAGCTGAATTGAACTGTTGTCATAATTCTTAAGCAAATCGTAGTTATTACATTCTTGTAAGGACAATTAGTTACATGCGTACTTCTTAAAAGTATTGAAGTGTAGACATACAGGTCAAAAGTATTGTAATAAATATATCCCATAAACGACAAATTAGATACATGTGTTCTATATAGCTGAATTGAACTGTTGTCATCATTCTTAAGCAAATCGTAGTTATTACATTCTTGTAAGGACAATTAGTTACATGTGTACTTCTTAGAAGTATTGTAGTGTACGCATACCAGTCAAAAGTTTAGTAATAAATATATCTTAAAAACGACAATTGAGGTACATGTGTTCAATTAGCTGAATTGAACTGTGGTCATCATTCTTAAGCTAATCGTAGTTATTACATTCTTGTAAGGACAATTAGTTACATGCGTACTTCTTAGAAGTATTTAAGTGTAGGCATACCACTCAAAGTTTTGTAATAAATATATCCCAAAAACGACAATTGATATACATGTGTTCTATATAGCTGAATTAAACTGATGTCATCATTCTTAAGCAAAACGTAGTTATTACATTCTTTAAGGACAATTAGTCACATGCGTACTTCTTAGAAGTATTGAAGTGTAGGCAATACCATTTTAAAGTTTGGTAATAAATATATCACAAAAACGACACTGGGATACATGTGTTCCGATAAAGCTGAATTGAAGAGGTACTCATCATTCTTAAACAAGTCGTAGTATATTACATTCTTGTATTGAACAAATTAGTTTCATGGGTACTCTTAAAGGATTGATGTGTAAGTCATACCAGACATAAGGTTTGTAATAAATATATCCAAAACCGACAAAGGGAGATTAATGTTTCTATATAGCTGAATTGAACTGTTTGGTCTTCATTCGTAAGCAAATAGCAGTTATTACAGTCTTGTAAGGACAATTTTTTTCATTTGTTACATGCATACTTCTTAACAGTATTGAATTGTAAGTCATACCACTTAAAGTTTTGTAATTAAATATATCCCCAAAAACTGACAATTGAGATACATGTTGTTCACTATAGTTGAATTGAAACTGGTTGTCATCATTCTTAAGCAAATCGTAGTTATTACAACTGTAAGAACAATTAGTTACATGCAATAATTCGTAGAATTATGAATTGTATACATACCACTTTAAAGTTGTTTAAATAAATATATCCAAAAAAAAATTAATTTTCCCGGCTTTTATTGAAACATGTATCTTCTTAAAATCGTTTTTTTAATTTTTAAACAAATTTTTACGGGTTTAACCCTTAAAATATTTAAGTGTAACCTTTTAAAAATTTGGTTTAAAAAAATGAAAATAATACATTTGTTCCCAAAATTGTTTGAAAATTTAAATTCACTTAAGCAACTTTTATTCATTTTTTTTTTGGGAAATTTATTCCAAAATTTTAATAAAGGGGTAGTTTTAATTAAATAATTTTTAAAAATTTACCCAAAAAAAAAAATTAATGTTTTTAATAGTTGAATTTAACTTTCTTTTTTTTAAGAATGAATTTAACATTTCTTTGGGCTTTTTAATTGAAAACATTTAATTTTCTCCCTTTTTTTTGGGGAATAAATTTTTCCCAAAAAAAATTAATACTTTTTTTATAATTAAAATTTCCTTCTTTTTAAGAAAGAAACCCTTTTGAAAAAAATTTGGCTTTAAACAAGAAAGGGGGGTTGAAATCTCCCAATTTTAAAGTTTTGAAAAAATTTTCCCCAATTTAAACAAAAAATTAGAAACATGTTTCCGTTTTTTTTTCTTTGTTTTATTTTTTCATTTTCTTTTGGGAATTAAAATTAAATTAACAAAATTTTAAAAAATTTTTGGTTGGCCCTTTAAATTTTTCAATAACCCCAAAAACGCCTGTATTAATTTTTCCTTAAATAAAGTAATAATTACATTCTTAAGATTGATTAATTTTTTTGTTTTAATTAAAAGCATTTTTAGAAAAATTGTATCAAATTTTTTTTTGGGAAAAATTTTATTAAAAACAAATTACTGGTTCCATAATGCTTTGAAGGTCCCCCTTTTTTAAAAAAAACAAATTTTAATTTTTTAAAGGGGAATTTTTAAATTTACATCATTTTCTTAAAAAATTAATTTGAAAAAAAATTTTTTTTAATTTAAAATTATAAAAAAACAAAAATGAATTCCATTTGTTTATTGGGGTTTAAATTTACTTTTACCAAAAATTTTTTATTTTTGGAAGGGGCTTTTACATCTACTTTTTAAGAATAATTTTAAAAAGTCATAAAAAGAATTTTTAATTAATTTGCAAAAAGGGACAAAGTTAAAATTGCTATATAAACCCTGAATTAATTTTTGGTTTTTTAATAATTTATTAAAAATTTTAAATGGAAAATTACTTTCTTTTAATTTTTTAAAAGTATGGAATTTTGTCCCCTTTTAAATTTTTTGTAATAAATTTCCTTAAAATAAAAGGTTAATTGCTATATAAAACCCAAAATTATCTAAATTTTTTTTTTGGGGGAAATATTTTATTAAAAAAACTTTAAAGGGGTATACAAAAAAATTAAATACTTTAAAAAAATGGAAACAAATTGTCCAAAACAAGAATTAAAAATTTTCTTTTTTCTTAAGAATAAAGACAACAGTTAAATTTCCCGTTATATAAAAACAAAATCTTTGCCCCGGTTTTTGGGATATATTTATTAAAAACTTTAAATGGTTGGTATGCCTACACTTCAAAACTTCTAAGAAGTACCCATGTAACTAATTGTCATTACAAGAATGTAATAACTACGATTTGCTTAATAATTATGACAACAGTTCTATTCAGCTATATAGAACACATGTATCTCATTTGTCGTTTTTGGGATATATTTATTACAAAACTTATTACTGGTATGCCTACACTTCAATACTTCTAAGAAGACGCATATAACTAATTGTCCTTAAAGAATGTAATAACTACGATTTGCTTAAAATGATGACAACAGTTCAATTCAGCTTATAAGAACACATGTATATCAATTGTGGTTTTTGGGATATATTTATTACAAAACTTTAAAGTGGTATGCTACATTCAATATTCTAAGAAGTACGCATGTAACTAATTGTCCTTACAAGATGTAATAACTACGATTTGCTTAAGAATGATGACAACATGTTCAATTCAGCTATATAGAACAAATGTATATCAATTGTCGTTTTGGGATATATTTATTACAAAACTTTAAAGTGGTATGATTACAATTCAATACTTCTAAGAAGTATGCATGTAAAAAATTGTCCTTACAAGAATGTAATAACTTCTATTTGCTTAAGAATGATGACAACAGTTCAATTCAGCTATATAGAACAAACTTATTCACTTTGTCGTTTTTGTGGATATATTTATTGCAAAACTTATGACTGGTATGCTACACTTCAATACTTCTAAGAAGTACCATGCAACTAATTGTCATTACAAGAATGTAATAACTAACGATTTGCTTAAGAATAATGACAACATTTCAATCAGCTATATAGAACACATGTATTCCCATTTGTCGTTTTTGGATATATTTATTACAAAACTTTATGTGGTATGCCTACACTTCAATACTTCTAAGAAGTACCATGTGACTAATTGTCCTTCAAGAATGTAATAACAACGATTTGCTTAAGAATGATGATACAGTTAATTCAGCTATATAGAACAAGTATTTCATTGTCGTTTTTGGGATAATTTATTACAAAACTTTAGTGGTATGCCTACACTTAATACTCTAAGAAGTACGCATGAACTAATTGTCCTTACAAGAATGTAATAACTACGATTTGCTTAAGAATGATGACCACAGTTCAATTCAGCTATATAGAACACATGTACCTCAATTGTCGTTTTTGGGATATATTTATTACAAAACTTTTGACTGGTATGCCTACACTACAATACTTCTAAGAAGTACCATGTAACTAATATGTCTTACAAGAATGTAATAACTACGATTTGCTTAAGAATGATGACAACAGTTCAATTCAGCTATATAGAACACATGTATCTCATTGTCGTTTTGGATATAATTTATTACAAAACTATAAGTTTATGACTACAATTCAATACGTCTAAGAATAATGCATGTAACAAATTGTCCTTACAAGAATGTAATAACTACGATTTGCTTAAGAATGATTACAACAGTTCAATTCAGCTATATAGAAACATGTATCTCATTTGTCGTTTTTGGGATATATTTATATAAAACTTTTGATTGTTATGCTACACTTCAATATCTAAGAAGTACCATGCAACTAATTGTCATTACAAGAATGTAATAACAACGATTTTGCTTAAGAATGATGACAACAGTTCAATCATATTAAATGTCTTTTTGGATATTTCTAACTTTATGTATGCTACACTTCATCTCTAAAGTACTGCATTTGCTTAAGATGTATACAGATTTTTAATGGAACAGTTATTCACTATATAGAACACATTATTCATTGTGTTTTGGATATTATTACAAAATAGTATGTACACAATACTTCTAAGATGTACGCATGTAAATAATTGTCATTACAAGAATGTAATAACTACGATTTACCATAAAAATGATGACAACAGTTCAATTCACCTATATAGAACACATGTATCTCATTTGTCGATATTGGGATATATTTATTACAAAACTTTATAGTGGTATGACTACAATTCAATACGTCTAAGAATTATGCATATAACAAATTGTCCTTTCAAGAATGTAATAACTACGATTTGCTTAAGAATGATGACAACAGTTCAATTCAGCTATTTAGAACACATGTATCTCATTTGTCGTTTTTGGGATATATTTATTACATAACTTATTACTGGTAGGCCTACACTTCAATACTTCTAAGAAGTACGCATGTAATAAATTGTCCTTACAAGAATGTAATAACTACGATTTGCTTAAAAATGATGACAACAATTCAATTCAGCTATATAGAACACATGAATATCAATTGTCGTTTTTGGGATATATTTATTACAAAGTTTTAAAGTGGTATTACTACAATTCAATACTCTAAGAAGTATGCATGTAACTAATTGTCCTTACAAGATTGTAATAACTACGATTTGCTTAAGAATGAGGACAACAGTTCAATTCAGCTATATTGAAAACATTAATCTCCCTTTGTCGTTTTTGTGATATATTTATTACAAAACTTATGACTGGTATGCCAACACTTCAATACTTTTAAGAAGTACCCATGCAACTAATTGTCATTACAAGAATGTAATAACTACGATTTGCTTAAGAATGATGAGAACATTTCAATTCAGCTATATAGAACACATGTATTTCATTTGTCGTTTTTGGGATATATTTAATACAAAACTTATTACTGGTATGCCTACTCTTCAATACTTCTAAGAAGAACCCATGCAACTAATTGGCATTACAAGAATGTAATAACAACGATTTGCATAAAAATGATGACAACAGTTCAATTCAGCTATATAGAACACATGTATCTCATTTTAATTTTAGGGATATATTTATTACAAAACTATATAGTTTTATGACTACAATTCAATACGTCTAAGAATTATGCATATAACAAATTGTCCTTTCAAGAATGTAATAACTACGATTTGCTTAAGAATGATGCCATCAGTTCAATTCTGCTATATAGAATACATGTATCTCAATTGTCTTTTTTGGGATATATTTACTATAAAACTTTTGATTGTTATGGCTACACTTCAATACATCTAAGAAGTACCCATGCAACTAATTGGCATTACAAGAATGTAATAACAACGATTTTCTTTAAAATGATGACAACAGTTCAATTCAGCTATATAGAACACATGTAACTCATTTGTAGTTTTTGGGATATATTTATTTACAAAACTTATTACTGGTATGGATACAATTCAATACTTCTAAGATGTACGCATGTAAATAATTGTCATTACAAGAATGTAATAACTACGATTTACCATAAAAATGATGACAACAGTTCAATTCAGCTATATAGAACACATGTATCTCATTTGTCGTTTATTGGGATATATTTTTTACAAACTTTATTGTGGTATGACTACAATTCAATACGTCTAAGAATTATGCATATAACAAATTGTCCTTTCAAGAATGTAATAACTACGATTTGCTTAAGAATGATGACAACAGTTCAATTCAGCTATTTAGAACACATGTATCTCATTTGTCGTTTTTGGGATATATTTATTACATAACTTATTACTGGTAGGCCTACACTTCAATACTTCTAAGAAGTACGCATGTAATAAATTGTCCTTACAAGAATGTAATAACTACGATTTGCTTAAAAATGATGACAACAATTCAATTCAGCTATATAGAACACATGAATATCAATTGTCGTTTTTGGGATATATTAATTACAAAGTTTTAAAGTGGTATTACTACAATTCAATACTCTAAGAAGTATGCATGTAACTAATTGTCCTTACAAGATTGTAATAACTACGATTTGCTTAAGAATGAAGACAACAGTTCAATTCAGCTATATGAAAACATTAATCTCCCTTTATCGTTTTTGTGATATATTTATTACAAAACTTATGACTGGTATGCCAACACTTCAATACTTTTAAGAAGTACCCATGCAACTAATTGTCATTACAAGAATGTAATAACTACGATTTGCTTAAGAATGATGAGAACATTTCAATTCAGCTATATAGAACAGATGTATTTCATTTGTCGTTTTTGGGATATATTTAATACAAAACTTATTACTGGTATGCCTACTCTTCAATACTTCTAAGAAGAACCCATGCAAATAATTGGCATTACAAGAATGTAATAACAACGATTTGCATAAAAATGATGACAACAGTTCAATTCAGCTATATAGAACACATGTATCTCATTTTAATTTTAGGGATATATTTATTACAAAACTTTAAAGTGGTATGACTACAATTCAATACTTCTAAGAAGTGTGCATGTAACAAATTGTCCTTACAAGAATTTAATAACTACGATTTGCTTAAGAATGAAGACAACAGTTCAATTCAGGTATATAGAACACATGTATCTCAATTGTCGTTTTTGGGATATATTTATTACAAAACTTTTGAGTGGTATGCCTACACTTCAATACTTCTAAGATGTACGCATGTAACTAATTGACATCACTAGAATGAAATAACTACGATTTGCTTAAGAATGATGACAACAGTTCTATTCAGCTATATAGAACACATGTATCTCATTTGTCGTTTTTGGGATATATTTATTACAAAACTTTAAGTGGTATGATTACAATTCAATACTTCTAAGAAGTAGCATGTAAACTAATTGACCTTACAAGAATGTAATAACTACGATTTGCTTAAAAATGATGACAACAGTTCAATCCAGTTATATAGAACACATGTACCTCAATTGTCGTTTTTGCGATATATCTATTAGAAAACTTTCGAGTGGTATGCCTACACTTCAATACTTATAAGAAGTACGCATGCAACTAATTGTCCTTACAGTCATGTAATTACTACGATTTGCTTAAGAATGATGACAACAGTTCAATTCAGCTATATAGAACACATGTATATCAATTGTCGTTTTTGGGATATATTTATTACAAAGTTTTAAAGTGGTATTACTACAATTCAATACTCTAAGAAGTATGCATGTAACTAATTGTCCTTACAAGATTGTAATAACTACGATTTGCTTAAGACTGAACACAACAGTTCAATTCAGTTAAATAGAAAACATGTATCTCAATTGTCGTATTTGGGATATATCTATTACAAAACTTTCGAGTGGTATGACTACACTTCAATACTTCTAAGAAGTACGCATGTAACTAATTATCCTTACAAGAATGTTATAACTACGATTTGCTTAAGAATGATGAAATCAGTTCAATTCAGCTATATAGAACATATGTATCTCAAACATCAGTTCAATTCAGCTATATAGAACACATGTATTCAATTGTCGTTTTTGGGATAATTTATTACAAAACTTTGAGTGGTATGCCTACACTCAATACTTCTAAGAAGTACGCATGAACTAATTGACCTTACAAGAATGTAATAACTACGATTTGCTTAAGAATGATGACAACAGTTCAATTCAGCTATATAGAACACATGTATCTCATTGTCTTTTTGGGATATATTTTTACAAATTTTGATGTATGTACACTTCAACTTCTAGAAGTACCATGAACTAATGCATACAAGAATGTAATAACACGATTTTCTTAAAATGATGACAACAGTTCATTCCTATATAGAACACATGTATCATTGTCGTTTTGGATATATTATTACAAACTTATGTATGTACATTCAATACTTAAGAGTACGCATGTAACTAATTGTATTAAGATGTAATAACTACGATTTGCTAAAAATGATGACAACAGTTCAATTCAGCTTATAGAACACATGTATCATTTGTCGTTTTTGGATATATTTTTACAAATTTAGTGTATGCTACAATTCAATATCTAAGAATAATGTAACATTGTCTTAAGATGTAATAATAGATTTGCTTAAAATGATGAAACAGTTCAATTCAGTTAAATAGAAAACATGTATCTCAATTGTCGAAATTGGGATATATCTATTACAAAATTTCGAGTGGTATGATACACTTCAATACTTC
Source organism: Dryococelus australis (assembly GCA_029891345.1). Taxonomy (NCBI): domain Eukaryota; kingdom Metazoa; phylum Arthropoda; class Insecta; order Phasmatodea; family Phasmatidae; genus Dryococelus; species Dryococelus australis. The sequence goes on along the minus strand of JARBHB010000094.1, from coordinate 7,085 downwards.
TAAAAAAGTACGCATGTAACTAATTATCCTTACAAGAATGTTATAACTACGATTTGTTAAGAATGATGAATCAGTTCAATTCGCAAATTTTGAACATATGTATCTCAAAAAAAAAAAAAAAAAAAAAAAAAAAAAAAAAAAAAAAAAAAAAAAAAAAAAAAAAAAAAAAAAAAAAAAAAAAAAAAAAAAAAAAAAAAAAAAAAAAAAAAAAAAAAAAAAAAAAAAAAAAAAAAAAAAAAAAAAAAAAAAAAAAAAAAAAAAAAAAAAAAAAAAAAAAAAAAAAAAAAAAAAAAAAAAAAAAAAAAAAAAAAAAAAAAAAAAAAAAAAAAAAAAAAAAAAAAAAAAAAAAAAAAAAAAAAAAAAAAAAAAAAAAAAAAAAAAAAAAAAAAAAAAAAAAAAAAAAAAAAAAAAAAAAAAAAAAAAAAAAAAAAAAAAAAAAAAAAAAAAAAAAAAAAAAAAAAAAAAAAAAAAAAAAAAAAAAAAAAAAAAAAAAAAAAAAAAAAAAAAAAAAAAAAAAAAAAAAAAAAAAAAAAAAAAAAAAAAAAAAAAAAAAAAAAAAAAAAAAAAAAAAAAAAAAAAAAAAAAAAAAAAAAAAAAAAAAAAAAAAAAAAAAAAAAAAAAAAAAAAAAAAAAAAAAAAAAAAAAAAAAAAAAAAAAAAAAAAAAAAAAAAAAAAAAAAAAAAAAAAAAAAAAAAAAAAAAAAAAAAAAAAAAAAAAAAAAAAAAAAAAAAAAAAAAAAAAAAAAAAAAAAAAAAAAAAAAAAAAAAAAAAAAAAAAAAAAAAAAAAAAAAAAAAAAAAAAAAAAAAAAAAAAAAAAAAAAAAAAAAAAAAAAAAAAAAAAAAAAAAAAAAAAAAAAAAAAAAAAAAAAAAAAAAAAAAAAAAAAAAAAAAAAAAAAAAAAAAAAAAAAAAAAAAAAAAAAAAAAAAAAAAAAAAAAAAAAAAAAAAAAAAAAAAAAAAAAAAAAAAAAAAAAAAAAAAAAAAAAAAAAAAAAAAAAAAAAAAAAAAAAAAAAAAAAAAAAAAAAAAAAAAAAAAAAAAAAAAAAAAAAAAAAAAAAAAAAAAAAAAAAAAAAAAAAAAAAAAAAAAAAAAAAAAAAAAAAAAAAAAAAAAAAAAAAAAAAAAAAAAAAAAAAAAAAAAAAAAAAAAAAAAAAAAAAAAAAAAAAAAAAAAAAAAAAAAAAAAAAAAAAAAAAAAAAAAAAAAAAAAAAAAAAAAAAAAAAAAAAAAAAAAAAAAAAAAAAAAAAAAAAAAAAAAAAAAAAAAAAAAAAAAAAAAAAAAAAAAAAAAAAAAAAAAAAAAAAAAAAAAAAAAAAAAAAAAAAAAAAAAAAAAAAAAAAAAAAAAAAAAAAAAAAAAAAAAAAAAAAAAAAAAAAAAAAAAAAAAAAAAAAAAAAAAAAAAAAAAAAAAAAAAAAAAAAAAAAAAAAAAAAAAAAAAAAAAAAAAAAAAAAAAAAAAAAAAAAAAAAAAAAAAAAAAAAAAAAAAAAAAAAAAAAAAAAAAAAAAAAAAAAAAAAAAAAAAAAAAAAAAAAAAAAAAAAAAAAAAAAAAAAAAAAAAAAAAAAAAAAAAAAAAAAAAAAAAAAAAAAAAAAAAAAAAAAAAAAAAAAAAAAAAAAAAAAAAAAAAAAAAAAAAAAAAAAAAAAAAAAAAAAAAAAAAAAAAAAAAAAAAAAAAAAAAAAAAAAAAAAAAAAAAAAAAAAAAAAAAAAAAAAAAAAAAAAAAAAAAAAAAAAAAAAAAAAAAAAAAAAAAAAAAAAAAAAAAAAAAAAAAAAAAAAAAAAAAAAAAAAAAAAAAAAAAAAAAAAAAAAAAAAAAAAAAAAAAAAAAAAAAAAAAAAAAAAAAAAAAAAAAAAAAAAAAAAAAAAAAAAAAAAAAAAAAAAAAAAAAAAAAAAAAAAAAAAAAAAAAAAAAAAAAAAAAAAAAAAAAAAAAAAAAAAAAAAAAAAAAAAAAAAAAAAAAAAAAAAAAAAAAAAAAAAAAAAAAAAAAAAAAAAAAAAAAAAAAAAAAAAAAAAAAAAAAAAAAAAAAAAAAAAAAAAAAAAAAAAAAAAAAAAAAAAAAAAAAAAAAAAAAAAAAAAAAAAAAAAAAAAAAAAAAAAAAAAAAAAAAAAAAAAAAAAAAAAAAAAAAAAAAAAAAAAAAAAAAAAAAAAAAAAAAAAAAAAAAAAAAAAAAAAAAAAAAAAAAAAAAAAAAAAAAAAAAAAAAAAAAAAAAAAAAAAAAAAAAAAAAAAAAAAAAAAAAAAAAAAAAAAAAAAAAAAAAAAAAAAAAAAAAAAAAAAAAAAAAAAAAAAAAAAAAAAAAAAAAAAAAAAAAAAAAAAAAAAAAAAAAAAAAAAAAAAAAAAAAAAAAAAAAAAAAAAAAAAAAAAAAAAAAAAAAAAAAAAAAAAAAAAAAAAAAAAAAAAAAAAAAAAAAAAAAAAAAAAAAAAAAAAAAAAAAAAAAAAAAAAAAAAAAAAAAAAAAAAAAAAAAAAAAAAAAAAAAAAAAAAAAAAAAAAAAAAAAAAAAAAAAAAAAAAAAAAAAAAAAAAAAAAAAAAAAAAAAAAAAAAAAAAAAAAAAAAAAAAAAAAAAAAAAAAAAAAAAAAAAAAAAAAAAAAAAAAAAAAAAAAAAAAAAAAAAAAAAAAAAAAAAAAAAAAAAAAAAAAAAAAAAAAAAAAAAAAAAAAAAAAAAAAAAAAAAAAAAAAAAAAAAAAAAAAAAAAAAAATTTTTTTTAAAAAATTTTTATTAAAAACTTCTTTTAATTCTTATTTAAAAGGTTTCCCAAATAAACTAATTTTATGAAAATTTTTAAAATTTTTAAAAAATTTTTAAAATTTTAAAAAATTTTATTAAAAATTATTTTTTTTTTTTTTTAAAAATTTTTTAAAAAAGGGGTTTTTTTAAAACCAAATTAATTTTAAAATGTTTACAAAAATTGCTAAAATAAAAATTTTTTTTAAAAATTTTTGAAATTTAATTTTAAAAAACGTATTAATTTTTTTGGGTTTTTTTTAACAAAAATTTAAATGGAAAAAATTAATATTTTAAAATTTGCTTAAAAAATTGCTTCATTTTTAATTCCCTTTTGAAAAAAAAATTTCTTTGCATTGAAAATTTATTAAAATTTTTTTTTATTTTTTTTAAAAAATTTGGGAGACCATTCAATATTCTAAAAGAATGTAAAAATTTGTTTAAAATGAAAAACTTCTTTTGCTTAAGAAAAAAAAATTATTTTTTTTTAAAAATTTTTTTTGCTTTTTGGGGTTTTTTTTAAAAAACTTTTAGGTACCTAATTTAATTTTCCTAAAAGAGATTAATAAAATTTTTTAAAATTAAAATAACAATTTTTGTAAAATTTTAAAAACAGTTCTTGCTTTGAAATTTAAAAATTTCTTTTTGGGGAATTTTTTAAAATTTTTTGGCCTAAAAAAAAAATTTTTTTAAATCAAACATTAAATTAAAATTAAAATTAAAATTTTTTGTTTATGAAAAATTAAAATTTTTTTTTTTTTTTTTTAAAAGTTTTTTTTCTAAAAGTTTAATTTTTTCTTAAAAGTAAAAAATAATTTGGCTTAAAAATGCCATTTTTTATATAAAAAAAAAAATTTTCTTTTTTTAAATTTTTTTTTTGGGGAAAAAATTAAAAAAAAAATACTTTTAAAAATTTTTTAAAAATTATAAACAATTTAAAAAAAGGGTTTTAAAAATTTTATTAAAAATTAAAATTTTCAATTCTTTTTAAAACAAACTTTTTTTAAATTTTTTTTAAAAACGTTTTTTTTTTAAAAAAAAAAACAATTTTTAATTTTTTTTTTAAATTTTTTAAAAAATTTCTTTTTTTTTTTAATTTTCAAAATAAAAAAAAATTTTAAAAAAAAATTTTTAAAAAATTAAAAAAAATTTTTCATTTTTAATTCTTTTTTAAAAAATTTTTAAAATTTTTTTTTTTGAAAAAATTTAATTTCGGGTTTTGAAAATTTTAATTTTTAAAAAAAATTTTATTTTAAATTTTTTAAAAATTTTTGATGAAACATTTTTAAAAAAAAAACTTTAATTTTTTTTTGATTAAAATTAAAAAAAAATTATGAACATTCAATTCTGGGTTTTACTTTAAAAATTTTTTTTTGGGATTTTTTTATTTTTTTATAAAAAAGCCCCCAAAAATTTAAAACATTTTTTAAAATTTTTTTTTAAAATTTTAAAAACTTTTTTATTTTTTTAAAATTTAAATTAATTAAAAGGGATCAATTTTTTTAATTTTTAAAAATAGAAAAATTTAAATTCCTTTAAAAAAATAAAATTTCTTTTTGTTAAAAATTAAAAAAAATTTTAAAAAAATTTAAAAGTTTTTGATTAAAATTTTTTGTTGTAATAAATTTTTTAAAAGGGTTTTCCCATTTTTTTAAAAGAAAATTATTTTTTTTTTTAAAAAAATTAAATTTTTGAAAAAAACTATTTTCTTTGGGAAAAAAAAAAATTTGTTAAATTTTTTTTTAAAAATTTTAAAAATTGTTCCTTTAAAAAAATTTTTGGGTTTTTAAAATTTTTTCATAAAATGGGGTTTTTAAAAAATTTTTTAAAAGGTTTAATTAAAAAAAACCCTTAAAATTTTTAAATTTAATTTTTATAAAAACCCAAAAAATTCCCTTTTAAAAAATTTTTAAAGTTTTTTAAAATTTTTAAAAAAATTACTATATAATTAAATTGTTTTTTAAAAATTAAAAAAACCTTTGGTTTTTTCTTTTTAAAATATTAAAATTTTTTTTAAAAATTTAAAAAGGTTTTTTAAATAATTTTTTTTTTTTTTTAAAAAAAATTTTTTTTTTTAAAAAATCAACTTATTAAAAAAAAACTAAAAATTTTAATGAAAAAAATTTAATTTTTTTTAAAACTTTTTTTAAAATTTTTGGGGAAATTTTAATTTACTAATGAAAAAAATTTTTTTTAAAGAAATAACAAATTTTTACTTTTAAAAACACATCAAAATTTTTTTAAAATTTTTTCCAAACAAAAGAATAAATCTTCTTTTAAAAATTTTTAAAAATTTTTTCTTTTTAATTTAAAACTTGGGTTTTTAAATTTTTTAAATTGGGTTTTAATAAAAAAATTTTTAAAATTTTTTTTAAATTTTTTAGGAAAAATTTTTTTTTTTTTTTAAAAAAAAATTTCCAAAATATTTTAAATTGCTTTTTAATTTTTAAAAAAATTTTTTTTTAAATTTTAATTTAAAAAATTTTTGGGGGAATTTTTAAAAATTTTAAATTTTATTTCATTTTTTTAAAATTTTAAAATTTTAAAATTTTTTAAAAATTTTTTTTAAAATTTTAAAAATTGAATTAAAAAAATTTTTTTAAAAATAAAAATTTTTTTTTGAAATTTTTTAAAATTCTTTTGGGTTTTTTAAAAATTTTTTTAAATTTTTTAAATTTAAAAAACCCTTTAAGATTAAAAATTAATAATTTTTAAAAATAAAAAATTTTTTGTTTAAAACAAAATTTTTTTTGGAATTTTTAAACTTTAAGAAAATGACAAATTTTCCCCTTTTAAAAATTAAAAACTTTTTGGTTAAAAATAAATTTTCAAATCAAGAAAAACATTTTTTTTAAAAATTTTTAAAAAATTAAATGTTTTTAAATTTAAAAAAAAATTCTTTTTTAATTTAAATTTTAAAAAAAAAAAAGGTTTTTAAAAATTTAAAAAATTTTTCCCCCAATATTTTAAAAATGATTAAGGGTTTTTAAAAAAAAAAAAATTTTTTGTTTAAAAACCCTTTTAATTTTTTGGGTGGGATTAAAAAAATACAAAAAAAAAAAAATTTTTAAAAAAAAAATTTTTTAAATTTATTGAAGAAAATTTATTTTTTTCCTTTAAAATTTTTAAAATTTTTTTTAAAATTTTAAAAAAAAAACCCCCCAAATTTTATTAAAAATTTAAAAAATTACTTTGTAAATAAAAATTTTAAAATTTTGAAAAATTCCCATTTTTTGAAATTTTTACAAAATTTTAAAAAGTGGTTGTAAAATTCAAAATTCTAAAAAAGTAGATGATATTTTTTAAAAATTGTAATAATACGTTTTGCTTAGAATGATGACAAGTTTATTCAGCTTTTAAAAAACCCATGTATTCTTTTGGTCTTTTTTTGGGATTTTTTTACAAAAACTTTTATGGTATCCCCTACATTCAATATTCTAGAAGTACATGAATAATTGCCTTACAGAGATTAAAACAATTTGTTTTAAAATGATAAAACAGTTCAATTCAGTATATAAAAAAACCATGTATCTCAATTGTCGTTTTTGGGGTAACTTTAAAAATTTTTAGGGGGAAATGCTACATTCTCTTCTAAGAAGAACATGTAATAATTTCCTTACAAGATGAAATAATACATTTTTTAAAGGGAATGTGAAAACAGTTAAATTCAGTATATAGAAACTGTTCTTTTTTGTCTTTTTTGGATTTTTATTAAAAACTTTTTTGTATCCCTACCTTAAATACTTTAAAAAGTACGAGTACTTTTGCCTTTTACAAGAAGTAAAAATTTTGTTTTGTTAAAATGATAAAAATTCAATTCAGCTATTTAGCCATGTTTTTATTGTTTTTTTGGGGGAATATTTATTCAAATTTTTATGGTTTTCTCATTTCAATATTTTTAAAAGTCCCTTTTAACTAATTGTTTCAAAAATGAAATTTTCTTTTGCTTAAAATGTTGAAAAAATTCAATTGTTATATAAAAATTTTTCCATTTGCGTTTTTTGGGATATATTTATTACAAAACTTTTAGGTGGTAACCCTACACTTCAATACTTCTAAAGATACGCATGTAATAATTGCCCTTAAAAGAATGAAATAATACGATTTGCTTAAGAAATGAAAACTTAGTAAAAGAAAATGACTTTTGTTTTTTGGGGGTTTATTTATTAAAAAATTTTATGGAGCTCCCTTTTTATTCAAAAAAAGTGTGAAAAATTGCCTTACAGTTTAATAATAATTTTTTAAAAGGAAAAATTTTAATTGAAATTAAAAACCTGATTTTTTGTTTTTGGGGATTTTTAAAAATTTTTGGTATCTACATTAAATATTAAGAATGTGAAAAAATTTGTCCTTAAAGGTTAT